>JBDFRD010168766.1:0-12164 GCA_039654405.1 Bullina lineata | reverse complement strand
GCGGAGAGAGAGAGAGAGAGAGAGAGAGAGAGAGATAGAGATATAGAGAGAGAGAAATAGAGGGAGGGAGGGGGAAAGCGAGAAAAAGAGAGAATTACAAAGGGTCATAATTTTTTTTCAAAATATAACAAAAGCATTGGTAACCACAAATGTTTTGTGAGGACTATTACCAAATTAATACAAAATGAAGGTAGAGACAAAGAGATCTTTTCATCTTTCAACCACTCCCAAAACCTCTGTGGAATCTATTGAGATACGTACTGGCAAACACTTCAATGGAAATTCATAAGTGGCGTGGGGGTCTCCTTGCAGACTGTTGACCAGTTTCATAAGCAAACCCTCTGGGCTAAGGAGCCTGCGTAAGCGGTCAAACAACTCCATGCTGTTTGAGCGAAACACTCTATCTAGTTGCCATCCTTGATTCAAGTCTCTTTCAAAGTCGAACATCTCTTGAAGTATGAAGGGAAATAATGGTTTCAGCTCCTGTTGTAAAAAAAAGGTTCAATATTTATATAATATTAACATCTTACTTCTCCTTTTTACTCAGTTCATGCAATTTAAAAGAGAATAAAATGAAAAGATTTATCATTCCTGGGTTTAAAAAAACAAAACAAGCACAATCTCAATATCACTTGAACAGATTTACATAACATAGGCAGTGATCTCAATGATAACTTAAAAATGTTAACATGAATTTTGTTTGAAACACGTTAAGCCCTTTTAAGTAATCCATTTCCCTACCTTTGTGCTTGTTGTCTGAAGTATTTCTTCCATGAGAACACATCGTTGAATCAGAGGCTTGGACTGAACAGCATGGATGCGTTCCTAATTACAATCACAGAACAAAAGGGAAGCAGATTTACAATAATATAATTAAAAACAAAAAGCCAGACGTAATCTTAATCTCAATTACTTGAATGGTTCTCAAAAGAATTTGTTTTTTGACTATTCTAATTCTGTAACTTTTGTTAATTATTTTAAGGATTAGTTTTTGCCGTAGAGGCTAAAAAAATGTATTGATTATGGTGTTTATATACATGAATTTCATGGGAGACCATTTATTAAACCCGGTTAAATAGAAGGCACAGTACTTCCAAACTGAAACTCAAACTGTAGACAAGTTGCCCACCTCTAGTTAAAGTCACTGACCAACTGAGAAAAAAACAAAGAAACTCTTGTTGGTTTTTTTTCTTACTGTTAATTTTGGGGGTCACAGTTATTTTTCTCATCATCATCCCATTCATTCACTAGACTAATTATAATTTCATTCCTCACTTTTCACAGAAAACACTGTTTCTTTTGCTCTGGAAGAGCTCAGTCAGGTAATTTGACTGAGTTTGACTTTGTAACATTAATGCTCGATAGCCAATAGTAAGATCTTCTATGCCTATCTGATAAGACTCATTTATATCAAATTGAAATATTGCCAACTCTGAATTGCCACAGCTGGCAGCAATCACAGTCCGAATGAGTCAAGCATCAATCAAAACAAAACAAAGTCTATGAATCTTACATGATCCCATCAACTCCTCAAATCATTAACAAACAAAGTTTAGACCTACTGTCCAGAGATATAGATCTAGATCTAATGCCAAATAAGCCTTAACAGGACATCAAGACAGGTCAATAATCTAGATCTAGCGTTTTAAAAACCAATAATTTCAATACTTTACTTAGATCTAGATGTCTAGATCTAAATTTTAAAAATTAATGATTAAAAAACTTCCGACTTCGACTTTGAATTTGAAACCCCGCTCTTTCAATCAAATTTGTCATAGTCTTTAGGGGAGGATTCCGATCTTTGAATTGCATCAGAATATTTAAAAAAAATCGTAATTCTATCATTATTTGTTTACACAATATTTTTTTAAAAATAAGCAAGATAAGATAAAATAACAGTCAAGCTTGGCTAACCATGATCGAAGGGCTGTAGGCCGCCATGTTTACGATGGGAGAAGATACTCTTTTATCACACTTCATAAACCAAAAATATTGTGTAATCTAAACGGAATGAAAACTTGGCTAGTCGGACCAAGAACGTGATAAGAAACATCTTTTCTTCTGACGACAAAATTATTTTTTAATACATCTTTTTGTCTGTCCAGATGTATATGGACTATCCTAACCCCTAATTAATTTTATTATCTTTGTTTTTTTTTTTCGTTGCTGATGAATGGAACGCCGTACAGAAGATGTTAAAAGGAATGAAGGCAAAAAACATGACCATGGACATGTTTTAGACATGTCTTTATTGAATTAGTCGGCTTATTAGTTGGTGTAGATTCTCTAATTACCCATTTATTATTTTACTATAATTAATTAAATATTATAAAATCTACATTCTGCTTTTTTATGCACACACGCTCTTCGACTCCCATAACATTTTTGTACTGAATAATGACTGGTATGGTTCAGACAAACAAAGGTTTATTCATTTACATCATTATTATCCATAATAAAGTTTGAAAAAAAAGTGACAGCATTATTAAAATGTTATTCACCGTAATGTGTGTATAGTTGCGGTTGTTGTCCGTAAAAATATCATTCATGATAGACTTAGCAATTATTTTGGTTAATAATCACTCCCAGGAGGATTGGCCTTTGTGACTGACGATTTCCGGGTTACATGCTTTCAAAGTGTTTACGGATGGTAACGTTGTTACACATTTATTTTTCCCACTGAACTTCTCCTTCTTGTTAAAAGCTTTTTTTATGGTATGGCATGGTCAACAAGACTAGATTATTATCTAGAGCTAGATCTAGATCTAGGAGTTTAAAAATAGTTTGCTTTTCGAGAAGGGAAATATTCTAATCTGTCATTCATTCCTCAGAGCAACTTGGAGTTGGAGTGAAGAAGACTTGAGACACTGTTGACAGTTGTTGACTATTGTGATGTTGTGATTCATGAGTCATTTCATGAGTCAAGTTGTGGACTTCGAGTTTTCAGTTTTCTTGCTGGTGAATGTTGTGATCAACACCAATGAATTATGAGACTGTCAGAAAAAGAAAATGAAAATCTAAACATTCCAGTAACCATGAATTTTTGTGAAGGGAATAAGTTTGGAGGAAATATATTGATGATTGATGATGCACGTTTTCATCCCTTGACACAAGACAGTACATATGTATTTCTTACACTCCTTCCAAATAAATGTTCAACTATTGTAGTCGGTGAATGTTTCCAATGATCTTTTCACTGTTGGGTGCCAACTCGGCAACACATGACTATTCTTCCTCAGGTGCGAAAAATATTACACACAATTTCCAGGCACTTGAGTTAAAATTGTAAGCAGACTGTCTGATATTAAAATGTAATATAATGAGACCTGCATTAACAATCTTATCTTGTACATTTTTTTAAAGCTGTGTTTATGCTTCTTTTTTTTTTTTCAGCTTCATAACTAATTCAGTGACAGGTGGCTCCTAGAAATCTAACAATCGGTAAATATCTGGGTGTGAGTGCCAGGAGACAAAATGTCAGCTAGTCGAACTATCGTATCGGCTGTTGCATCTGACAGAGTCATCACAAAATTCACTCAGGTTTGCTACATTTTATCTTTATAAACATTGTTTTTTTTTTATATCTGTAGTGTCAACGATAACAATTCTGACAAAGAATTCTTGTGGTTGTGGTATGGGGCAGTGTATGAGTTGCAGAAAAGGGAAAAAGTTGAGGAGATCAATGTACCGGTAGCCCCCATTTCATGTTCATCAAGCTTAAAGTCTCTTTTGAGCAAGGAATTCATTCTGGCTGAAAATCACACAGTAAGTAAACTTCCTTCAAAGCCTATAGAAAATTGTATAAGACCCAGCTGGAGCTATCCTTGATTCAGAGGTGTGAGATACAACAGGTGATTATATGTTAGATCCTCTCCTACACAGGGTGCTTGTCTGTCATACATTTACATCCTCAGTAGAATAGTACCCTGTTCACAAAGGTGTAAGTATAGTTACTTCAAGGCCATGAGGCCCATTGTATAGCCAGAGCTTATATCCTGGTTAAAGTAGAACAGACGATTCTTTACATCATCTCTTAGACAGGACACTAGTAGGTTCACTTCCTTAGCAGAATATGCCTACTCACTTTGGTAGGGAGAGGAAAAATCATGTAAGGCCTACCATACTTTTAATTTTGAGTTATTAACTCACTGAGAACGAACACCTTGGTCAACCCAAGGCTGTGCTGAGGCCTAATTCGAAATATAGGCCTCCGTGAATTATTTGCAATGTAAGACAACCATTGAAAGTGACATGTCATGATATATTTAATATTTGTCATATGGTTTGATGATCGAATGTTTTGCTTTTCAGGCCTTTCATCCAGATGCCACTCCTTACCAGAAAGTGAATTTTCACCCCAAGGTCAAAAATGCCTGTTCTGAAAATAGAACCGGCAGAGTTGGGTATGTATCTAAAAACATTACAAGTTTAATGCAGAATCTATTTGTAATTTGTGGTTCAGATTCCACATGCTAATAGGCTATAGATTTGAGTATAGGACTGTAGTATGAAAGTGATTTTTCTTTCTTTTTTTTTCTTTTTTTTTATTCAATATTACTTGCCTATTGTATATTAACAGGGGTTGTTGAAAGCTTTGACCATTAGCCAAATGCCTTAAACATTTTGGCTTTTTCCCAAGTTATAAAGTTGAAGTTGACTTTCCTGTTTGGATTTATTAAAGATTTTATGTCATGTACACAAAAAAAATTGTACATTGCTAAAAATAGATGGGGTCTGCTAGGATGTCCACGTGTTAAAGGTGGAAGTAAGCTTTTGACTTTTTTTGAGATTGAACTTGAAGCTTTGATTTGTATACACCTGGTGCATGCCATACAGTATAAAAAACGTAAAGTAGTTTTATATCTTACAGTAAAATGTAATGAAGGTTTGACAGCAAGTTAGACTGGTTCAAAACGTATTGGCCATGTCTTTCTTTTGGAGTGAAACTAGAATGACCGACAGAGGAAGAACCCCTCTGGAGAAAGCGTTGTTTCTAAAGAGGCTGCCCAGACAAAGCGGCGCTAGCTGCTTTGATCATCTGTAAAAGACAGAAAGAGCCATACTTGAAATGAATGATAAGCCAGATAAGCTTCTTGATCTCAATGTTGACCATGTAAATTGTTTCTAATTTTAAGCAAATGTTGTTAAATTTATTGATGTTTTTCTTTTATTTTTTCAGATTAAAAATATCGAAAGCTGTCCTTGTAGGTGATGTTTCTGTAGGAAAAACTTGTCTAGTCAATAGGTAGGTCCAGCTGTAACATTGTTTTTATTTTTGGAGGAGGCATCATGTTGACCTAATCCCTGTTCTTATTTTTGTTGCGTTTTTTGTTGTTACATTATCTGAATAGAGATTAGACAATCTAAAAGTATAAGCTACTATCAACAAAGCCCCTTATGTTATATGAAAATACTAACCGAATCTGTAAGCTGCAAACCGCGTAATTACACGATTATTAGATTTTCTGGTACTTAATGTTATTGTTTAAAATTTAGAGGTACCACATATGCTAACTGCCATAGAAAAGAAAGTTCATTTTGACTAATTTAAAATAAAATTAAAATGTTTTAAAGTGACCCGTGAAAAGAAAAAGAGAAAAATACCAGTGTGAGCTTTTGGAAAAACAATATTTTTTGCTGTCTTGTGAAATTATGTACCTTGCAGTTAGATATCTATGCTTTATGCTTTGTGAGTTACAGCTGCTTTTTCCATTTTCATGTACTGTAAGCGACTTTGTTGATTATAGTTTTTTAAGTTTTAGACAGTCTCATCAATATTCAGATGATTGCACCTAAGCTTTACAATAAACAAAAACTAAAAAGATCTGAACTGTTGTCAAGAATGGAGAAAGTACCCACTAGGAAAGTAAAATGCTCCCTTCTTTATCTTCTTTTCTCCTTCCCTTCTTTTTCTTTTCATGCGATTGTTCTTGTTGTTCCCCTTTGAAGACAGTAATTGTCGACATGTTTGGTCTTGTTTTGTGACATCCTTGGTTTGTGAAGCTCATCCACACTTTATGTCATGTACTATTTCTTTTTACAGCTGTACAATAAAATGTTCCCTCTGACTGAACCATTATTGTCCACAGGTTTTGTCATGATGTGTTTGACAGAGAATATAAAGCAACGATAGGTGTGGACTTTGAAGTGGAGAAATTCAGTGTTCTTTCCATTCCCATTACGCTTCAAATGTGAGTAGACCAGCACAGCTGTTTAGTTTAAAGGAGTTTTTGTCACACAGATAAGAAATAAAAATGGTAAAAGTAAAGTTCCTTCAAGGAACCAATGAGGCCCATAGAGCAGGATCTTCTTCCGGTTTCGGTAGCGTGAAGCATAATAGTTGATTTTTACTTCGTCTCCAAGACAGGACACTAGTTTGTCGTAGGTTTACTTCCCCAGCAGAATATGCCGGTACCCAATTCGCTTACAGTTTTGATAGATTGTTTGCAAGAGGCAAACACCGATACTATTCTATCGGGAAAAGAAAAAAAAAAAAAACTTATTTAATCTTAAACTTTAACACAACTTTTTATGATTGTATAAATGTTTATATTCAGTTGTGTCCCTTTTCTCTGAATGTATGTGACACAGAGGAGAAATGGCTACTTTCAGTTCAAATAATTTGGTGTGTGCAAGCTTGTACCTTTGACTACAGTGATGCCATTATGATTTATCGTGACAGGCTAAGTGCCTCATCGATTTTCATCATTTGTGCTCTTGCTATTTATTGTTTTTCATTGTCATCGCCAATTCCATAAACTAATGGACTGATGAAGTGCCAAAGATAATTTGGCAACCAATTCTCTCCATCCTTCCTGTTCTCTGCTTCTTTCATGGCGTTGCTCAGTATAAGCCTGTCTATTCTGGGATGTTGTCCTCTCATCTCTTCCTCTGCCTTTTCTTCTCCCCAAGCTACTATGCCTTGTAAGTGTAAGACTGTTTTGACATGACATGTCCTGTAAAATGTAATGAACGATCATGTATTTAATTATGTCAGTATGCTAACACACATGCCAACTTTACGGGTTCACTGTAAGAAAATAAAGGGAGCCGTCAGAAATTACGATTAACGGGCAATTACAGCCAAATTATGGCGAGGATATATGCTTTTAAATCTCATTGCCATTGTGTTCTTTGTTCTCTGGTTTTATCCTTGTACACGGTAAAATTACCCTTTTGGGTCCTCGTTTTACTGCGAGTTCAGCTCGTGATTACTCCAGGCCTCAGATTGGGTTGACATGTCTGTCCTAATATTCTTCTAACTTTGTAGTGTTTTTTTTTTTAATCTTTGATCTCCAGATGGGACACGGCAGGCCAGGAGAGATTCAAGTGTATCGCAGCATCTTACTACAGAGGGGCACAAAGTAAGAATATCTTAGGTTAGGGGTTAGGGGTCAGGATGACCCAAAACTGAACTGTCTTCAAAGTTTTTGTGATTCAAAGAGCTGAAGCTTATTCTGATTTTAATAGCATAAATTGGAGCAGTAAAGGGAAGTTCCTTCAAGACCTATGAGGCCCATAGCACCGGAGCTTATCCTGGTTTCGGTAGCGTGAAGCGGAACAAATGATTTTTACATCATTTCCTAGACAGGACACTAGTCTGTTTTAGGCTTACTTCCCCAACAGAATAAGTGGGTACCCATTTCACACCTGGGTGGGGAGAGGTAGAATGGTGTAAAGTGTTTGCTATTTTGCATTTTTTTCAGTTGTGATTGTGCCCTGAAGCTTTCATTCATTTTTTTGTCTTTTTTCAGTTGTGATCGTGGCCTTTGACCTAACAGATGAGGAGACCCTTCACCACACGAAGAAATGGATGGAAGATGCCTGCTCTAGTTCCGATGACCCGATCAAATTTCTTGTCGGAACAAAGAAAGACTTGCTTGTAGGTTCTTGAGGCTTCTTCCTGAATTTATACACATGATACAAAATAACTAGCACTTATTTAAAAAATTTTTATAGATTTTTTACTCTTTTTTAAGCTTGCTCTGGTTAAAAAATATGCTGGACATTTGCAATGTGTGCTTGACTTTTAAAAAAAAACATTTTAGCAAACGGATGTCCTGTTATTTATATTTCTTCTATCTTTCTTTTGCTCTTTTCCCTTCTCTCTCTTTCTTTCTGTCTCTCTGTCTCACTTTCTCTTCCTCTCTCTCTGGTTATCCCTTTTTATTTCTCTCTCTCTCCATCTCTCTCTTTGTCTGCCCCTCCCTCCCCCCTTTCTCTCTTCTTCTCTCTCTCTTCTCCATTTTCTTCCATCTCCCACCCACTCCCTTATCTTTCTATATTTGATGGTACATTTAACATAAATTTTTTCACTTCCAATCTAATCTTTTCATCATTAAAATTTGAGTTTGCTCCACCATTTATTATTCCTTTTAAAGCTTTTAAATATAAATTCTTTTCCTTTTTCTTTTCTGCAAGGCCCCGGCTGCTTATCTTGACATTGAAAAGAGAGCTATAGATCAGGCAAATGATCTTGGGGCTGAATTCTGGGCAACTTCATCAAAGAACGGTTAGTTGAAATTCTTACATTCATTAAAAGAACGGAGTTATTCAAGCTTTGTGTGATTTTTGGTGAACTTTATAGCTTGAATGCAAAGTAGCAAACACAACCAAATGAAGCTGTCCCGTAAAAATACACAAAGACAGGATACCTTCATTTGGTTGTGTTTGCTTCTTTGCATTTTTCAGCTTCCCTGCAGTTTTCATTCACTTTTTCAGCATTCATAGCTTAAATGCTTTCCTTTTTTTAATTTGTGGGTGAAATGTCTCGGGGTTTTTTTTTTAATAAGAGGAAAAAATAATTTTAAAGAAATATAGATCTCTTTGTTCCAGAACAGTGTTTCCCAAACTGTGGGTCATCCCTTTATTCTGGTGGTTATTGAGGGTCTGCATGTTAACTTTGGAACATCCTTCTCATTAAAATACATAATGAAATCAGTGCTTGTTAATAAATACCGGGTATTAATACATTTTTTTTATTCAAAACATCTTTTAAATTTAAATAGAATTTTTGATACAGGTTATCTGGGTAATTGAAAATGTGCAAAATGCCACTGAATAGTCATCATCATCATCATTGCATCGTCGTCATCATCATCATTGTAATAATCATCATCATTATCATCTTTCTTTCCTCCAACAGGTGAGAATGTTCAGGATTTCTTCTTCCGAGCAGTTTGCATGTCCTTTGACTTAGCACTGCTCAAGGAACTAGAAACTTCAAACACTCCATCACAGAAAATTGGAAATGATTTAATCCGTGAGTTTCCAGATGATTTTTATGCAAGTTGGAGAATGTAAGATGGTGCTCGGATTTAATTTATAATTTTTTTTTGCGTATAGTTGTTAGTTTAGTAAATAAAGTTCCTTCAAGGCCTAAAAGGTTCAAAAATTTCTGGCTTATCCACGTTCCAATGGCGTGAAGATGAACAAAGGATTGTAGATCCTCTTGTAGATGGGCTGCCAGTCTGAGGAAGATTTATTTTCCAGCAGAATAGGGAGAGGAAAAAAATAATGTAAAAAAAATCTTTCCCAAAGACAGTGCAATATGGGGACCAACGTTTGAACCTACACTTTACTGATTGCAAGTTAGGCAGCATTAGCATTTGGCCATGTTGTACCCTTTTATTTGTTTGTTCACAGTATAAGTTGTGCCGGTGGTATGTATGGAGTCAAATGCATTTTCACCAACCATAACTAATTATTGGGTGCAAAAAAGATGTGATTAAAATCTTAAAGAAAACTGTACAATTTTGCCGTTTTTGGACTACACTATTTGATGATTCATGTGTTTTTGGATACACTCAAGATTAAAATTGTACAGGTAAACCTGATATTTTCAAAGTGTTACTCTCTAAATGTTTTCCTGAAGAAGTTAGCTATATGAAGTGAGATAGACTTAGACTGACGATCAGATTTGGCCAATTCATAAGATTACTGGTGTGCATCAAAAGAATATTTTTTATTTTATTTTTATTTCCATCTCTTCTCCTTTCAGATGTACAACGATCTTCTTCAGACTTGTACGAGCACAAGAAACGGAAAGGTTCCAAGTGTTGTTAGCACACAAATCTAGGAAGGCTTCTGATGTGAGAATTGTTTAGGTCTTGAAGTTCTGAAAGAATCGCCACAACATCAATTTTGTAGCAAATTTAAAAGGAATAGTTTATCAAATTATTTAATATTAAATATAATTAGGTTGTGTACTATATTTTAATACATCAAAATTTTGATAACATTCTGTTCAAAAAATAAGAGAGCAATTGAATTATAATGGGACTTTTTTCCTGTAAAGGACAGATCTATTTTAAGTTTTGATTTCTAAGGAAAAATCATTATAATTTGAATCTTTATTGGTGTATGATCAGGTAAGCAAATGCTAATTTCAAATGCTATCAGTGTTGTTGTGGTTGTTGTTGTTGTTGTTGTTATTTTAACTGTTGTTGTTCATGCTGAACTGTTAGATCTAACTAGTCAGTGTTTGGATGATGCACATAACGACGGCCTTTTCTCTATCTCTGACCATTCCAAATATTCCACAATATTAGAACTGTATCGAGATGTTGAAAGTAGCTAGCACGTTCCTTCTATTGTATAAATGTAGAAATAAATGACACACAAGAAGGGTGGCACAGAGAAAGAGAGCTTTACATGAGATGGACATTACAAGACGTCTTGTAACGTCCTTATCATTTGAAGCTCTATTACTCTGTGTCACACTTGTTGTGTGTCATTTATTTTTGCATTTTCAGCTTCTCAACAGCCTTCATTTTTTTATTTCACTCTGTGTATGAAAGTAGGTAGCACATTTCTTCTATTGTATGAAAGTAGGTGGCAAGTTAGTTCTTTTGTATGAAAGAAGATAGATTTAGTATGTTTCTTCTATTGTACGAAAGTAGGTGGCACATTGGTTCTATTGTATGAATGTTCTAAGTACTATAAACTTTGTTAGATGACACACTTGATTTGTTTATTTATCGTCAGTTTTTGGAGTTCTGTTGTAGTCAAGTCTGATGTGGCCGACGTAGATGATGATACATCTGATTTATGTCCTTACATTATAATTATACACATACTTAATAAGGTCTGAGCAACAAAGTGTTTATTTACGTTATCAATTGTGTTGTGAAGCAAATTGTCTCTGGTATTTTAGTTAGCTTGTATTGCTAATTCTTAGTTTTGTATTTTCTTATTCTTTTTTTTCCTTTTATATATATATCAGCAAACATTCTTTTTCTGGGTAATATATGTTTATAGGCCCTAAATACATATGTTTTTATTTGAAATGATACTGCTATTTTTGATAAATTATGACTTTTTGAATTAAGTTGCCAGTGTTGAACTAGCAGAAATAAGTGCCAAGTTCATTTGTTTGAAAATGAACCTTTTATAAACTTCACACACAATGTGACATATTTGGATACAGTTTATCCTGTATTCTCCTCGTGTTTATGTACATCTGTATGCTTTCACGATATTCAAGAAACGAAAAATAAAACCTTTGTCTCTCTTTTAGATTAGAAAATGTATATAGATCTTAATAGCATTTCCACCCAAAAAGTGTATTAACTGACAATTACCCTGTATCAAGGTGGTAAGGTGGCCAAATGGTTATAGCGCTGGACTCCTAATCCAAGGGTCCAGGGTTTGAATCCGGGAAGTGACCATAATATTGTGTCCTTGGGAAAGACACTTTACACCATTTTTCCCCTTCCCACCCAGGTGCGAATGGGTACTGACATATTCTGTTTTGGAAGTAAACCTATGACAGACTAGTCTAGGAGATGAAGTAAACGTAATCTGTTTCGCTTCACACTACAGAAACCGGGACAAGCTCCGGCTCTATGGGCCTCATTGGCCTTGAAGGAACTTTACTTTTACCCTGTAGCACAGATACCCCTGACAGTTCTCACAGATCCTTCTTTTCTTTGCTTTCTAGTCTTTCAAACATTAACTTCTGTTCCAAAACAGATGGGAGTAGTTTTATATACATGGAGAGAGAGACAATGTGGAACAAAAACAAATGCCATTGTACACCCTTCAGACGTTTGTGATTCTTAAATAACTTTAATTATATAATATAACGGTGGCACGGTGGCCGAATGGTTAGAGTGTTGGACTCCTAATCCAAGGTCCAGGGTTCGAATCCTGGAGGTGACAGT
>JBDFRD010168765.1:0-23454 GCA_039654405.1 Bullina lineata | reverse complement strand
TTCCAATTTTCCGATCCGGCCTTCCCTCAATCACCCCCCCCCCCCCCCCCCAAACCACCACCACATTAAACTCGTCTATGGTACAGGGGGTGCCAAGCTTCTCTCTCTTTCTACCCTCCTTTGTTCTCAACAAACCCTTAGCACCAGTGATTCGGCGCAAGTATTACGTACCTCTCGTGCGACATCCCGCCACTCGCTCTATAAACATAGCCCTTTAGGGTGGCGGGCGTGACTGTGACATATTACATATATGAGCACGGATTTCACAACAGTCAGTCACACTTTTCGTGAACACTCCTGAACCGAAAGACAAAATTTAACACAATATTGTAAGAGAACGGATCTGTATTTCATTCTTTTTATTGTAATCATTTTTTTTAGAAAGACAAACTACTGATAACATTCATTCATCACCAATAGCACAGTTTTTACAGAAATAAGAGAACTCTTGCTTGAGTTCAATTGCACCTTATTTTGGGAGAAGGTATAACTGCTAAGATCAGTATTGACAAAATAAACCTCTTGGATATTCTAAATATTATGTGGTGGGATCACTAAATCAAAGCAAAAATAAAAATAAAAGTCTGAGAGATTTGATCAATTTTCAGATAAGTATTTTATCATTTACAAATATCATATTTAATTAATTTTAAGGGGAATCAGAAGTCAGAATATCCCCTAAAGCATACATGTGCAAAACATTATGTCTGTTAACTTTGAACTACCTTGTTGCCTCCTCATACATAATGAATGTATAAAATCACTTTAGTTGATTACAAACAGATCACCTCTCACAACCATTCTGTAAATTAGCTATTGCAGAAGAAAATGAATAAGTGTAATCTAAAAAAGAAAAGAAGGAGCTTCTTGAACAAACTGGTGATTGAAAAATTATCGAAAGATCATATAATGAGGCGAATAACTTACGACAGGTAATTATGATAATTATAATGACAATTTTATTTTATTAGAACTAGTACTGCACTGATATGAAGCAAACGAAAAAGTACACTCCTTAATGAAAACTTAAGACTCTTCACCAATGAAATATTGTACTTAAAACTTATTTTCTTCAATTATTCATTTAAATGCTGTGTTATAATTGTTTTTGTGCTACAAAATGTACACCCATCCTGTTTTTCTTTTCTTTATATACCATGAATCAAAACTTTTCACCCTTCTATGTTTACTATCCAGAGGTCACAGATAGAAGTCAGTAGTGAATAAAAAGAAAGTTTTGAACAAATTAATTGATTTAAAATATTTGCTAAATACACTACATGAGAAAAGCAATGAAGTCTTGTGTATTTATTTTATTGATGCAGAGCATGAGATGCCATCTTACTATGAATGGATGGACTACAGCCAAGATTTAAGGGATATAATCTGTTTAGCAGCAAGTGATAGAACCTTTTCTGTTAAAATCGTGAGATAACCCAGGAGATTTATATTTCTAAATGACTGATTTAACCCAGGACATTTATATTTCTAAATGACTGATTCTTTTTTTTTAACCCTACCCATTTCGCAGTGTCCTATTCCAGCTCCTAATATCCAATTTTTATTTTTAAGTCGCAATGCCCTTAGTACTTCAAATTTGTCAGTGATATAATCTCTATGTGCTACCTTTTACATATCACAGGTCTATGATGATGATGATGATGAGGATGAAATTGACTCTTGGCTCCTGGCCTAATGAGTGCAAGGTTACTGGAATTGTGTCTTTGAAAAGTAAAGAGACTTTCTGATAAAGAAAAAAAATAGGTGCTGAGATCTTAAAATGTTGGGTAAAGAAAAAATAGCAGACTACATAATACATGTATATGTATATATGCCTATACAAAATTATACTAAATTAGGATAAAAAAATGTAAACACCAAAGTCAACTAAAACGCACCTTTCACACACAATATGATTCATTTATAATCAATCGCCCATTTGTCTTAGTCAAAATAAAAATGTTGAAAAGAAAAAAAAAAGACAAAAAAAAAATTGTTTCAAAGCTATCTGGGATCTTGATTTACTCCTCTATCTAGCAAAGATCGATTCTAGGTTTGCTAGATTCCTTATTTTAGTTATCCTCTGTAAATAGAAAAGGCAACAGAAATTAACTCGTTTTTCATTCCTAGAACTGACTTAGTACATTGTGATTGTTTCAAGTGACATTATAATATTCAGAATTTCAAAGAAGAAGAAAAACATTTTCGCTGACATCATTTTCCTAATCTGTTAACTGTTCAGAAGTGAAAATATTAGGTAGTTTACAAAAAATGTAAATAAGAATCAGTATAATTTGGTTTTAAGGTACTTCAGTCAAAGTAATCAAATCTGAAAATTGATAAGCAAGCCACACATTACCAATCGCTACAGATCCCTTATCAAGTACTCTAATCAAGCCATATTGTCTCATTCTTTTCATTCATTACGTCATTAAAGATATACAACAGGCACTTTAAGCAACTATCTGATAGTTAGAAGTAAGTCATTCACTGAAAGTAACTATCAGAAGGTTTATCCACAACAAAAATAACATTTTTACAGATCTATAGAAACAAATATGTTTTCTTCCCTTTCCACTTAAACAAGTATGGTCCTTTTATAACGAAAGTAGAGAAATATGGCTTTGTTAATATTCCGTACACCGTGTCATACACCAGCATAGAAAAAAAACAATCACATAGTCCCAGCTTAGAAAATTTTGATAACTTGAATCAATACCAGTCATCTCATATGAGGTTTCAGCCTGAATTTTAAAGAATGCTCTAAAGAATTGTAATATTTCAAAATATAAATGTGGAAATAGTGAGGACTAACTTGTAAAAAGAATACTAGTTTCTTTAAATCTAACACTTTACCTACCGGTATATTACTATATTCCATTTGCATGAAAAGTCATAGTGAAATTGTAGAATTGATCTTCTCACTTAAAACTAACTGTTCATGAAAAATAGGGAAGAGAAGGTGGATAATATTTGTATATTTTTTGCTTTTACTTTCAATTATCTTTGCCGATACTTGAAAACAATGAGAATGAATTTGAAAAGTTGCAAACAGGATGTGGACAATATTGTTATTAATGAAGTGATGCACCTGATCCTATGCAATATTAAAAAAAAAAACCCACACACAACATAAAAATACACTTTTTCTACACTAGATATATATGTTATTCATCAGTGTGAGGGAGCATTCAGTGACAAAACACACCACCTCAGAACCACAACAGTACACTTTTACAAGAGCACAGCAATTTACAAGAATAGAAACGGCAATATGTACATATTCAATGTTAACATTTCAAATTATAATACACAATTTATATTATACATTATATATACATTATCTTTTAACAATATCAATGTCTTTCCAAGAAATTCATCTAACCTCATACCAGATTTGAGATATTCACAAATCTTGAAACAACAAACAAACAACCCTTCAACTGTGCACTCTGATATTTTATTCTGTTTCAGAGAAAGAGCCTTGACATAACAATTTATACAGCAAGCATATATTTTATATTTTTGCAAATAACAGTATTTCACTCACAGATACAAGATGGAGAGAATAAATAATAATATAATATATATATATGACTATATCGTTCTCAAATCAAGCATCAATCACCACTGTGGAGAGCAAAAATAATCACTCACATTTAAAAACAAGTGAAAACAATTCAATAGGTGGAATGCATGTGACCAACATACATTTTTGGACTTGGTGCGCCCATGTGACTTTCTGCCATGCTATAGTCACTTCACACCTTTTCAAGTCTAGGGAAATGAGAGAGGCTGTTCTTCTGATGTCGGTATATATCTCCCTTTCTCTATGTTTAAAAAATATAATGCGACTGCAACATGGAATGTCACATATACATGAACACCCAGTTCAATTCAATAATTGTTTTTACAATAATCACAATCCATGACTGTTAGTAGATTATAATTTTACATCAATTGAAAAAAAAATAATTTTCAGACAAAATACACATGGACATATTTGACAATGAATAAGATTTTTGTTATTTTTTCTGTGATATAAAGCATTATAAACATATTGTTATTTCTCCTTTTATGCAGTACAATGGTCATACAATACACAACTTGAAATGTTTGATTATTACAGCATATTGCATGTACAATATACAGCAGAAACAAAACTTTAGTTCAATAACCAAAGATATTGTCAATGATTTGTCTGAGATTTAAAAAAAAAAATGATAAAGTATCATAAGCTAAAGACAACTCATTAACAGTTGTACGTCTGGCAGCTAGATATATGGTGCGGAGTGTTTATCATATGCTTTGAACCATAATCTTTCTGAGGGGGAAAAAAAAAAAAACTAGTCAAAAGACATAGGATAAATCATAGGCTAAGGTTACCATGTAAGCACTTAGCTGGTGAATTCAAAAGCTGGACAAACTTGAAAACTGCAACTAAACCTTCAGAACAGCAAAAGCGTTTTTATTGGAATGGCAAGCAATTGGATGGCAATTTATTTTTGTGAGCTGAATATAATTTAAAAAAGCACATATATACCTGAGCATGAATATATACAAATAAATGCATGAGTTGAGATGGGGGAACAAAATGATGATGATACACCATTTAACTCATCTGATCAGATTTCTGTCCTCTTTATAACAAAAGACAGGAGATATGAAGATTAAAAATAACATGGTGAAAATAACAGACCAAATGTACTCTTATAAAGTGAACAGTGTGAAATAGAGAATAGTATCTCTATTTCTGTCCTAGCAGATACATGGAGGTTATTTTACTTTTTCACAGTGATTGGTCTCCATGCAGTCTTCCCTTGACATTCAATTTGTATGATACTGTAAGAGTGTGACCAGATAGAATTTCAAAAGTTGTAAATTTACAACATCTAACCACTGAGGCAGATGAGTATTCAACCCAATATTGCACATTTCAGGGTCAGAAGATAAGTCAGTAAAACAAAAGCCATAAGCTGCTTCATATCCTCATTACCTTGACGACAGCCATTTCAGGAAGTGGTGGATTTACTTCCTCAACTGGACACTGACTAGTAGAGAATCTAAAATTTTTAGTATAAAATGGGTTCTCAAGCAAGCAAGCAAAGTTCCTTCAAGGCCTTGAGGCCCATAGAGTCGGAGCGTATCCCGGTTTCGGTAGCGTGAAGCGAAACAGATGGTTTTAACATAAAATGGGTTCCGCTGATACATAAATGTAGGACCATAATTCGGATCAGTGCTTATCTATTACACCCAAGTACTGATATAATCTTAGGTAATAGGTAAGCTTTCAAAGGTTACAAGTCTTATATTTCCAATATCTGAATAATTTTGACATGTTGTGATAAGCAGTAGTAAAAAAGCAAACAATGTTAGGTAATTGACAAAACATAAAGTTTTTTATATGAACTCCAAACAAACCAAAAGTACAAAGCAACATTAAATGAGGTGAGCATATATGAAATCATAAAGTACAGAAAAGACTCATCAGCATCACAGAATCAAGAAAAGATCATCACAATTCAAACAACAATTAAAAAAAAATATATATATATAAAATAAGCAATTTAATAATGTTTAAGATGCAGTGCACAAAATCAATGTTAAACGTTGTGTAACTTTACATAGGAGGCAGCTTTCATAAACAAACTGTTACATTTCCTGTAATACTTACATCTGCTGACATGTCTAGGAAAATTAAATGGTCAGAATTTGTCTGCCACATGCCAAGTCTGAAGCATTATGAATAAAAGTTTTCAAGACATGAGGAAGTGTACTTACTTCTAACATTTTAGTGATTTTCTCTTAATTCTTAGTATTGTGAAGAATACAAAGGTTTTCAGTCTTTTCCCATTGTTTATGACAAGAGCAAAGCCACATATTACACATTATACTTGAAAATAATGTTATTCACCATGACTTAATACCAATGGTACAAGAGACTGTTTTCATGATTTCTAATGTAAATGATAAATATCATAGTGTATCTTTCAACAGCTTATTTATCAAACCTGCCTCATGAAAATGGGACACACATTTCATTTGTGTAAACTCCTTGGCACTCCTCACAGAGCACATTTCATGGAGACGAAAGACTTCTTTGTTTTTCTCCTTTTTCAACAAGCTTCAGTATTTTGCATGCTATATTTTTCATTTTGAAATCTCTAGCATGTTTCTATAAGGAGAATTCATAATCAAGAGTTAAATAAAAGGCAAACAGATGACTGAGCACAAGTTGAAAGTTCGTGATAATTATTCTAAGCACATGTATCGGGGTGACCTAAATTTTTTCTTATTTTTGCTCTGTCTCCTTTTGAATGATCCAAGCTCTGTTTTCGATGTGAACCTGTGGAAAATGTATTTATTGTAACATTAATGGATGGACAAACTCATAATGCATATATATATAATGCATAATAAAAAGAGTGAATAAAAAATTCAGAATGGAAACATTCTTGTACATTAATGCTCCAGCCTGACTGAGCCTGTGATATTGTGTGCTCATAAAAGAAGTTATGTAACAGGATATTTGTGATGCTCCCTTCCGTGAAAGAAAAGGCATAAATGGAATGCAGAGAAAGAGAGAGAGAGAATGAGAGACAGGGAGAGAGAAAAAGAGAAAAAGAGAGAGACAGAGAGAGAGTTTTTCTCTCAAAGAATGAAAGAGAACAACCACAACAAATGGCTGCAGGCATAAGGATAATGATAAAAGACAAAGACTTGAATTTTTTGGATTCTAACATCTTAATCAATTGAATATGTATACATTGTATGTTTCTCTACTCAACTAGCATGGCAGCTTTATCTTCACCTCCTACTGATTATTAATGTTCTAACACATTACACAACCTGTTCCCATTTCAGCAACGTGTGGAACAGATAAAGCATGTTTCATCTGCTACTTCTACTGATTGTTTACCCTAGATTTAAAAAATAATTGTTGTTGTTGAATGCTGTTACTTCTGGGACTGCTCTATTCTTGATGTGAAATATTTTCTCATTTTTTCACGTTCCCTGCAGCATTCACGCATTTTATTATGTTTGTAATAAAGAGTCTCGCCTTATGAAAGTTAATCACATCTCATTGTCCAGTTCAGACACCAACTGACTGATGTACCATGTTTCATCGTAATGTAGTAATAAAAATTACAAAACCTCCCCCCCCCAAAAAAAAACGCAAATTTTATTGTAAAAAAAGACTTGAAAAATTACTAAAAACTTACCAACAGATACAAGTGCACTTCCAACAGCTAGGCCAGACTGACCGCTTGGTGAAAAATTGCCTTCTCCGGTGGGCAGCTGGATGAGAAGGGTGAGGACTGCAGCCTTATTGTCAATCAGAGGCTCTATAGCAACGGCTGAGGGCTTATTGCCAATCTGTTGAGTACATGAGAAAATGCATTCATATGAAATAATGGGCAAAACGGAGAAGAGTAAAGCAATTTATTGATCGTTTTGCTGCTATAACAAAAGAAACTGCATAACCAAACTTGGGTTTGATTCACATAGTTTTATTGTGAGTAATTTATTAGAAATGTATTGATGAAATTCACAGAAAATATATTACATATAAAGTAATACTACTGATATATAAAGCACCGACTGCAAACAGCATTCTGTCTTTTAATTTGAGGGCTTTTTTTTATTTATCGTGAGATTTTATACTTACTCTAATATTTGAAGTAAATTCTTTTACACATTTTATGAAGCATGCAGCAATGTCTTCATTTATTCAAAAGACAGTATGATTTTGCTGATTCACAATTTCAGTATTTGCACACATTTTTCAGTATCATTTTTCTGTGTATGCAGCAAAAGAGAATTCTCAGTTTTAATGAGTGTCCAGTCTCATCATTTTAATCTATGATTTTAATTATGACTTCATAGGAACAGTTAATATTTATTGACGTATCAACTACCTTCTTCCTTCTCCTTAACACTGTGTCCAATGGATCTCTCTTGTCTATAGATCCAGGATCAGTCTTTCTGTCAATGTCAACACAGATAGTGGAGAAAGGACGGCTAGCCATTTGTTGCATTTCAACAAACAGTTGCTGTAGACAGAAAAAGACACATTTTTTTATATGGTGGCGGGATTAGCTACCAGTTGATTTTTTTTATTAAATTATTTCAAATTGCCAATTTAATTTAAAAACAAACAAACCGATGTCTTCATAAATGACTGTATGAGCATAACATCTATATCAGACACCTTAACAAAAACTTCAAAGAAAGGAACCTAAATATTAAAAGAAACTATAATGACTTGGAAAATGATAGTCATCCACCATATAACAGGACATTTAAACATGGAAAATAAAATAGAAGAGCAGGCACTGGACACTTAATTTAAGAAAATGGCATTGAGAAAGTTATGCAGAAGGTTTCTAGACCGACCTGCCTCCGTCTGTAGCTGTCATACTTGTGCTTGATCTTCCAAATAGCCGCTGCAATGAGCAGCAAGGACAAGAAGCAGCTGGAAATATACAACACAAGTTTAGAACAACGGTCATAATTTTTTTTAAACAAAACAAAAACAAGTATTAAATGAGCTACTTTTTTTCTGTAATGCTACACTTCTTTCAATAAAAAAAAAAAAAAGAAATCGGCTATTTTTTTATTTTCACAGAAATGCTGAACATAAATAATATGATACAGATAGTAATTGTACTTTTGCACTAACTTACTAAAATAAAACAATGTGTTCTATTTATATTCTAAAGCATGTTAACACATCTGGCGTACAATAATCTATTTTGAAGAAATACACTGATTTCCATATCTTTTTCAACTATTATGTTCAATACTATAAAAGCTCTTTCTCTTAGGTACAAATGATGCTACATCACTAATATGCTGGTATCTAATTGACACCTGGTTGAGACAAGGGCACAACATACAAAGTATGTTTGCAAAGGAAGCAAGAGCACGCCCAGCAAGACCCAGGATTTGAACGGATGATGTTGTAAGTTTGGCAGTCTACTATTTAGCGACTAACATCACTTGTCAAGATTCAAGAAACAGCTTTTTGTTTTTTCCAAGAGCATAAAGAAAACTTTCAGTATATTATCACAATATGACAAGCAATAATTTGACTTACAATACTGCGTATTGTTTTCATGTCTTTCATTCACAATGGTTTAAAAGTTAAAGGCATTTACAACATAAAACAAATGAATACAAAAATGATAATATAGACTTATTTATTTAACGAAAATAGAACTAAGAAAGACGAAAAGGAATAAGAAAAAAGTGAGTCAAGAAAATTTAGTGAAACGGTTTCACTGAAAAGAGAAAAATCTTCAGTCCCAGAAAGTAAAATAATAGTTTCTGACACAACTCGCAGACAAAATAGAAATACAAGACAAGACGAGCATGCACCAGTACAGAAATCTCTATTCAAGGTACCAGTGCTATGTATGCACTGTCAAGGAATTCATGGGAAAATCCCATAGAATTTAAAATAGTACATAATAGTAACCTGACTGTATTAATACATAAGGAAAGGAAAATGTTAAAAATATTATAAAACCTATAAGATATGATAGCATAGTGCAAGTAAGTGATTGAAAAAAAGCAAAGAAGCAATAGAATCAAAATTAAAAAAGTGAAATAGCAACAGAGTTGATCATAATACACTCAAGAATGTGTATGGGTCAATATTCCTCTGAACATCTTATGAACCAAAGCCTAAATTAGTCTAATTTTTTTTTAAACCTTGGTAAGTGTAAGGGTGGCCATATTTGATTGCACACAGCATTTTTCAGTATCAGCTTTACCGCTATTGTTGTTTTTCTCAAATAATTCCAATATTGTAGTTAATCATTTCAGTCTTAGTGCTGACTTAAAAATTTTGGAAGTGATAAGCACTCTATCAGGAAAGACATGTACATGGCTTATCGCACTAATGGACAAAACTTGTATCTAGGTATACTTTTTCATAATCTGCAACGAGAACACTGCAACGCATTATTAGAAAGTTAGGAAACTCAGATTCAATATGAAGAAGACCTCACTAACTGGAGCCATCCATGCTCAACCATGGTAGCACTAGTATTCAACAAGGGAACAATGACAAAAACTATTGTTCTCTTCAGTATCATCATCTAAACCAGCTTCAGCATCAGTACCATCTCAAACATTTCTTACGTAATGGGCCACAAGAAAGGCTAACTTACTACACTCTATTAGATTCAATTTAGTAGGTATGCATTTTCTTTACTATTTTTAATCTTTGTTCCATGGTCTTTCAGGCCATTTACTCAAATAATTCAGAAATGCTTCAATGTTGTTCGAATGAGTTGATTAAATTAATACATACATGTAATTCAAATCATTTGCTAGTTGATTTAAATGAAAGATTAATTATCGAATGATGATTTAGAAATGAAAATAATTCCAATATATATTAAAATCTACTTCCCTGACGACCATCATGCAGAATAATATAACAAGGAGATATGATTCAATACTACTTTAATATTTTAAAGGACACAGGAGACTGATGAGAAAATGCCACATTTGGTATGTATCTTTATAGAGAGCGCTTTCCTAGAAACCCATCACATAAAGCATGTTGCACACCAATTGTTTTCTCACTATGGTTTTCCATTTTCTATTACATTACGGTTTTCAAAAGCCTACAGGATCACTAAACGTAGATCAAGTCAATATGTGTTAAATAAATAAAATAATGTCTTTGTTCTTTCTGCAGAAAAACAACGGTAATGTAAGCAGACAACTTTTTAATATATCATTTCTTTGGTAAGAAACAAGTTTCCCAATCTGCTCACATGTTTTGAAAAATGATTCAATATTTTAAACGTCATCAAAATGAAATTTAAGCACAATGCATTCTTGGTTTGTCTCATTTGTGGCCCCACGCCCACCATTAATTCACTTAAAAAATTAGAACACAGAAAACAATTGAGTACAACTTCAACTAATCAACTGCTATGATTAACCTGAGATGGTGAAAGTGTTAATATTTCCCAGACAACCATTCTACAGAACCGGCTATCAAAAAAAAAAAAAAAGGAGGATATTAACAGAAACAAAACACCCAGTATTACAGAGGAATATGCATATATTGCTAATGTGTGTGAGAGGTGACAAGCGGATATGAGTAGAGTGTTAAAAATGGTTTTGTCCTTCAATCTAAGATTCTAATTAATCAAACTTACCTAAAGAAAACAATAAAAAACTTAAGAAGATTGATTTTATCCGGCTGAACAAAAGAAATCTGTAAATAAACAAACACGTCAAACATAGAAACATGCATGATTGTTAGTCACGGACAACAGTCATTGCAGCATGGGACCAGCTTGAGATCCTACCCCAGGGGAACAACAACAAGAAAAAAAAGAATGAAGAAATATCCAAAAATAATAATTTCATAATCTGCAAATATTTAAAAAAAAAAAAAAAAATTCCTTTTTCAAAACACACTTCAAACTGCAAGAAAGGTCTTTTTTTTTTTTATTTCAATATTCAAATGTACGCCATCTTCAGCACTTAAAACCTCAAAGAGTGTTGGAAAGAAAATTATCAAAACAAAAACAATCCCCATGGTATAGTATTTAGGGAGATCTTTTTTGAGTTTTCTCACCGAAGCATTTATTTCTGAGAGCTTCTCCTTCAGTATATTTCATGCCACTACCATTTCAAGTTAAGCCTTTCCCACAAAGCATGAGTGCATTTCAAAATGACAGAAAAAAACAACTCAATAACAAAGTGGGGCAAAACAGCAGCAAAACTAATAACTGTGTTCAAGCCTACTGGCCTAATGCATGTGGCAAAAAAAAAAAAAAAAAAAACCCGACAACGAACATACTACAATGTCCTCACTGCATTGCATAATTTCAGTTCTTGAAGCACACATAAATTATAATGCCTGTGATGAATTAATTAATCAATAATACAACATTTTTTTGAATTCATTCCCCCTTATTATTCAAGAAACTAAGGAAATAAGCAAGACTGAGATAATTCCAAGTGAAAAGTTGGGCAACACATACAACAAAGAAAAAAACATTGTCGAACCAATAAAATTTGCTTGTAACACTCAGCTCAAGGCCTTGCGACACCGGCAAAGAAGTTAAATCAAAGCATATCCGACCCCCCCCCTCTCCCAAATCACCCCCAAAACAAAGAAAAAGAAAAAATGCTACAGATATCTACTGCGTTCCAAGTTGCCTACTGTTGCAGTGAAGATTGGACAGAACACAGCACTATAAGAATAAAGTCCACATGCATTTGACCAGAGTCCATGCCACAATACTGAAACAGATATCTAGACAGGCAGAACAATGGGGAGGGATCAAGCGAGTTTTTTGAGTTTTCTATTTTTAAAATTTTTTTTCAGCAATGACTGTGCACATGAACATTATATTACATACCTAAAAAATGTTACGAAAAAGTGAACGAGATCTATTTTTGGAAACTGCGAAAAAGAAATCTGAAAAAAGGTGGAAATGGATTACAGCTCTGATTATATATGAAAGTTGTAAAAAACCTATGCATTCACTTTGCACAAGTATTATAAAAAGCATTTTAATCAGTTGATTATCTCGATTTCCTTCTATATGTGTACCAACATTCATTTAAATGAATTTAAAATAAATTCACTAAATAAAGCTACATTTCAGCTCAAACTCAATAAATGTATATATCATCACTAATTAAAAGTTCTAAATAAATGAAAATGTATCATAATTTTATATTAATAATTTTATCATAGAACCAGATTTTTGTGCCTCATTCCCCCTACTTCTTTAAGAAAGCAAAAATGAAAATTGATGCATAACACTTTGGGCCCTAAATTTATTTTCAAAATACTTGAAATTTATTGAAATATTGGGCACTTCTAACAGCGAAGAAAAAATATTTTTCCGACCACATTGGGCCATGTGTTAAGAAACGTTAGGGCATTTTGTTTCCTAACTAGTAGCTGGTTTTGTTAGGCATGGGAAGAATGATACCAAGAATGACTATTATAGTCCTCATGTAATGAAATTTATAATTGTATAAATTGGCAGTGTCTCTTTTTCTTTAAGTTCACACAGTCACCTTAGCTTGTAATATCTACAACTGTCTAGTTATGACCTGCAAGGATAAGCTCCGGCTCTATGGGTCTCATTGGCCTTGAAGGAACTTCCTTTTTTTTTTTACTACCAGGCCATGAGGCACTACAGATAACATAAGTCAGTCAAAAGGCTATTTGGGCAAAGATGAAAACTATTATATTGGCAAAATACTACAAAGTTATTTGCTTGTGGTATCTGCATTTGCAATCTGATTTCCTTCAGCAAAACAGAATGTATTCAATTTTGCTTGAGAGCAATAAATATTCATTTGTACCGATTAAAATGACAGCAAAATTATGACACGTACTAGTTTTATAATAACCAAAATTGGCTACTCATACTTTGGACACCTTGAATTTTGATACAAATTTATTTAACCAGTACAGGCTTTAGAGAGTTAAAAAATGAAATTTGTTTTTGCAGCCCAATTCTCCAAAAGAGTCAAGAGGATTCAGTCAGTTGCCATTAAAGTAATTGATGTTGCAGTTTAAAACTATTTGTTGTTTTCTTGAATTTATCATGATACACTGAATTGGTCATCCATTAATGCATCATTGAAATGTTACTGATACTAAAAAATTGCTCTTGAAGACATTTTTGGCATTACTTTATTATTTTTTTTTTTCTCAAGGAACCAAAAAAATGAGGACTGAGGGAAGGGTGCTAGATTTCAAGTGATTAGTTAATATTTTGATATATCAATTTTGAAATACTATTGACATACTCAGGGCTATCAAAGTTTTTCCTTTACATCAATTTGACTCAAATTTTTAAAATCCTGCACAAACAAAATACTCCTATTTCGAAAATATCCATTACATCTTAATTGAAGAATCTCATACCTGCAGCATCAGTGGAGTTTTGAATTGGTACACATACACCAGGAATGTTGTGTTCTTTCTATCACCAAACTCAAAGTCTTTGTGCTCAAATTTGGTGCGGAAGTAGTCGCATGGTCTGGACAAAACATACTCCTTTTCCTCCTTGTCAGTTTCTTCATAAAGAGAAAAATATTGAAAATAGTATTTAGAACAGGAAACAAAGACATAGGACATGAAGTATTATGCAAATAAATCTGAAACTGATTTAATGGTAAATAGAATTGTCCAGATTTCATTTTATGTTTAAGAAAAATTTGTGATGTAATAGTTTCTGTTTTTATTAGACCTGATTGAAGCTAAAGAAATTAAACATCGATTTCTCCGAGAAAACATTTGTGCAGCAACGTATCAATAAAGAAAAACAGAAAACAATACAAGAATAGCTGCAAGCTGTGCCTATTATACTTACTTGATCGATATGTTATATTTATCAAAGCAAAGGTAGAACAATTGAGTGTGAAATCTACATCTCTGTCGCTCTGAAAAAAAAAAAAACAGAATTAAAAGTAGACAAAACATTTTTGAAACTATATCTTTGGTAAACAAATCATTATGAAAGCTTTATCATTATGGACCAAGCTTTTTTTGACAAAGCTACCATTATACTTACAGAGCTAATTCCTTGGCTGTAACTTCACACTTGAAAAATTTCCACTTCACAATTAAAAGTATAAGTTCTTCAAGTATAATAAGTCCACATAAAACAACTTTACATCTACAGAGAGGACACGGAAAAAGAAAAACCTTACAGCCAAGTACCTGCACACCATGAAAATAAACACCTCTTGAAATATAGGAAAGAAAGTTTTAGCAAAGCCTGCCAATGCTGCCTTCACCTCTCTCTCTCTTTAATCATTATAAAATTGTCTGACTGTACCAACTCATTTTATTATCATTATAAATAAAGTATAAACTAAGTTATTTCGAAGCATGTATGGCCACCAAACCTGGCTTCAGTGGGACGAAGCAGAACAGAACAGAACAGAATGTTCATTGTGAGTTACCTTACTGGAAGAATATGTGGGTATCATTTCACAAATAGTGAAGACAGAAAGAAATCATGTCAAGTGTCCACTCTAGGGATACACTATGAAGTCTGGCTTAGCTAGGATTTCATTTTACAACATGACGGTTGTAAGCCAGCAGTCCAACTGTTCAGCCATAATGCCATATCGTAATCATTATGAATTAAAAGTATTAAATCTTCACTCTGGTGGTGCCATGGCCGAATGTTCAGAGCATAAAAAGGGTCTAGGGTCTTCCACAATTTTCCCCTCTCTCCACCCAAGTGCAAAGTGGGTACCGGCATATTCTGCCAAGGAAGTAAACCTATGAAAGACCAGCGTCCTGTCTAGGAGATGATCTAAAAATCATCTGCTCCACTTCACGCTGCCAAAACAGGGATAAGCTCCAGCTCTATGGTCTCATAGGCCTTGAAGGAACTTTACTTACAATTTTCACTCTCACAATAACAATAGAATTGGGTGCCATATTGGGGACTTCAATATTTCACTTACAGATTTGGGAGTATTGAGAAAGTTGATTTGTGTGTAGTTCACATCCTCTCTTTTCGACAGATTAAAAGTATACTGAAAATCTGTTGTCAGTTGGTCTGAAAAATCAAAATGAATACAGCTTAGTTGTATTTAAGTAACTTAAAGAAGTCTGATAATAAAGCCTGAGCAACTGTTGAGATCAATAATTCTCGAGGGAAAAGTAATGGAAAAAGAAAATCACTTTGTTTAAAAAGATATAAAAAACATTTTCATTAGTATTATTTTTAAAAATCCACTAACTTTAAAACAAAACTTTTTTCTCCAATACAAGCATTCAAAACCTGCAATAAGTGTGGACTCAATATACATTTCACATTTTGGTGAAATACAGGACAGCACATCATGTGCACTGTGGCTCTAAAATAACATCATGCCAGCTTAACAGCTGATATCTGCCTCATTAACTAATTAAATGTTGATTCAAAACTAAATGAAAAGTTATTTATATACTCACAATAGCATGTTCCACCATTCTTGGGGTCTCCAACATATTTTTGATCATCATCACACCTTTATTAGATGAAAATAAAATGTTTTTTTTTCCTCCATTCAGTACAAACAAACAAAATTGCAGCATGTACCGTTTCAACAATTTGAATAATAACTCATTTCTGGTGGCACTGTGGCTGAATGGTTAGAGCATTGGAACTCCTAATCCAAGGGTCCAGCATTTGAATCCGGGAGGTGACCGTGTTGTGTCCTTGGGAAA
Organism: Bullina lineata; assembly: GCA_039654405.1. Classification (NCBI taxonomy): domain Eukaryota; kingdom Metazoa; phylum Mollusca; class Gastropoda; family Bullinidae; genus Bullina; species Bullina lineata. Next base: position 7,223 of record JBDFRD010168765.1, on the reverse strand, counting down.
GACACTTTACACCATGTTTTCCCTTCACACCTAGGCGTGACCTGGGTACCGGCATATTCTGCTGGGGAAGTAAACCTTCGACAGACTAGCGCCCTGTCTAGGAGATGAAGTAAAAATCATCTATTCCGCTTCACACTACCGATACCGGGATAAGCTCAGGCTCTATGGGCCTCATAGCCCTGAAGGAACTTTGCTTTTTTTTTTTTTTACTTATTTCTTTAGCTAGGTGTACACTGACCTGTGGTTTTGATAGAAAAGGAAAAATTAGTAATAAATAATATAAAATTTGCATGTATTTGAAATAGTTCAGAGTGTAAAGACCTGCACACTCGTGGGACAGCAGTCATGCAGTAACACCTTTAAACCATATGTTTGCACTTTCTGTCTTGAGATATATAACTGCTCAAGAAAGAGAGTAAAAAACCAAAGGTAAATAGAATAACTTACTTATCACAGAATTTGCCGGTGATTCCTCTTGTTCGACAGTAACAGTCTCCTGTCACAGGGTTGCAGGTGTCAGCATGACCATTGCAAGTGCAGGCTGCAAGAGAATCAGAATTAGTCAATGAGTATGTAAGAAATTGTACTGACAGAGTGAAGAAGCTAAAGAATCAATTGTGCAATTTAATAGGTTTGTGAACAAGACAAATAAGAAAAAAATAATAATAGGACGAAAACAGATTGCACATGATTTTACAACTTGGTTTCGTCTTTAGATTTTAAATTTGGTCTTCACACAAAATGTTTCTCAACCAAACTCTTACACAACACATTCTATAATGCCCCTAACATTGTTTTTACACAGAACACATAGCAAAAATATTGCAATTATTTACATCTTGTCAGGTGTTTACAACCAATGCTTACTTGTACAGGTGCCTCCGTCTGCAGGATCCCCATAAAATCCATCAGCACAGAACTCACAGTGAGATCCTGCAAGAAGAACAAGAACAGTCCATGATTGAAAATTGAAGACATGTATGGAGAGCTTACTGTTTGTTTGTTTCTATATGCTATTCGATGCTTCCATTGATTAACTGCAATATTATCTAGTTGACTGTAATGACATCATAAAAATGCTTATGGAATAATACTGGGCCTGATTCGCCATTCTATTTTCCATTGAATCATTTATTTCTAAATGATTTCTACAATCAATTTCACAGTATTTAAACAAACAAATCTTGAAGTTAATTAATTCACTGCTTGCGCGTCACCACAACACGCATGTCACAGTCCTTCATACTGTTCACAACATTTTGTGTACAACCATGAAGGTTACTGTTCTTAAAGAGAGATGTAGAGAAACTTTAAGAACAGAATTAATCATACAATTATTTTGATATTAGAATATGCTTGCTTTCCACATTATAAATTATCACACAATACACACCTGTTGTTGGTTCCTTACAGTTTTCGCAAATGCCAGTACCATTCAAACAAACAGAGTGTCCGTTACACTGGCACTCTGAGGAAATAAAAGCAAAATTCAGATACAAACTGAGCTTTGCTAAAAAAATATATTGAAATAACATGTCTGGTATCAAGTAAGGGTAGGGCAATGAAGAAAGCTGATCCGATGAACACATGAAGGTACACTATTTAAAGTAAGTCTAAAAAAATGAATATTTGATAAATAAACAATTTACTTCCACAAAGCCATTTCACCACAGATCAAGATGTTACCATCCTGTTTCAAGGGAAAACAATTATCATTAAACATTATTAAAAAAAAACAAAAGAAAAAAAGCTTCATAAATAAAAAAAATAACATCTTTAATTTCAAAAATGAAAAACAAAGCTCAATACATACTTGGGCATTTACTGAAAAACCATCTGTCCAGAGGACAGGTTGAATCGATTTTTGGTTTTCCTCTGACCATTTCGATTGGGCCTCTCATTCCTCCTTCAAAGCATGTGCCAGTGCCTGTGTCTGTCTCGTCGTTACACCAGCCACATTTAGGGTTGGACTGACAGCTAGCACATGTTTTGTACACTGAGCAGTTGTTTGCTGATATTGAAAGAAGAGAGAAGCGTTGGAGCAGGAATATGATGATGATAATTACTTAATAAATATGTGAAACATACTTTTAAAACAAATATGTATCTATCAAAGGTTGCAAGCTTTTATCTTTCAACATCATGTCGAGTAATGAAACACATTTTTGGACAAAATTAACCTTTTATCATGCTTGTAATGCTGTGAACTATGTTTTGAAATAAGCAAATTTATGAGTGACGTCTCAAGAAGTATCAACAGTATCCACAAAAACCGAACACATTATATCTTACCAGTTCATCAATATGTACTTAAATCACAGATTAGTGTTTCCCACTGAGTTTGGCATTTAGACATGCTGGTAAGAGACCCAACTGACCTCGACATTTCTCCTCCTTAGTTGTCCAGTCCATGCACTGTCCATAATGGAAAGAGACCACATAGGAGTTGGTGTCAATGCACTGGTGTAAGTTACTGCACCACATGCAGGCAGCCCTAGTGCAGTTCTCACAGGAAGACAGCGTGCTGCAAGTTTTCTTAGTACAAACAGCCTTCTCAGTGCCCTTCTCAGTATCATTTGAATTTTTCTTAGACTCCAATTCTGGCAGACAAAGCAGAAAGAAAGAGCAAATTATACTACACTTACACTAAATAGGGTAGTATTCATAAACTTCACTAAAAGAGTCAGTTTTCGGTAATCCTCATTTAATCTTATTTACACTTCACAATCTACAGCTGCTCTATCGTTTCTTCCAGCTCTGGGGACATTTTGGACTTTTCATTTGTCAGAAATCACAAGAGTTATCTCTATTAGAGACTTATCCTTTTCACATCACACCGCATATTATCGGGACTGTGAGCAGTGCGAGGTGAAAAGGTTAACAGATAGCTGCACTTGCTTGTAACCCTTTCTTTTCTTTTTGCTTTTTTTATTCTGTCTTTCACTGTCAAAATCAAACATGAAGATTTGCTGGTGCCTTGGTATTTGTATGATAGTAAGAATTACAAGAAAAATGAGTAGTGCATAGGCTAGATCTTTTTCCATTTGTTTTGTAAGGTTTATTATATAAAAAGTTGATCCTTATGTTCTTTATATAAAAATGACAATACATAATAAATCTTTATTTCTCAGACAATTTTGTTCATTAAATAAACAACAACCCAAATACAACAACAATTTTTTGACTCTATGAAATAAAAAGTATGAAAGTGATTCTGTCACAACTGCTTTATGATTTTAAAACAATAAAGGTTCTTAAGTATTTTACAAATGTTAATAGATTTGCCTAAAAGGATATTAGGTGTTACTCGTGAGTGGGCAAGTTTAAGAAGGGGAACTGTGGCTGGGGTCTTATTTTCCTAGAATTGTTGGACTTCCTTTGAATAATTTACAAAAACACTTCGGGATGAATAAAAATGAAATGGAAAATAAAATCTTACTCTTTGCTTTAGCTGCTCTACAAGTCTCGCCAGTCCATTCACAAGAATCATCCTCTTGGCATGACTTGCAGTTGTGTAGCAAGGAACATTTAAGAGGAGTGTCATCCGTGCAGTTTTGCTGAAGTTAGAGCAATATATTATCACTATCATCATTACTGCTATTGCTACTACAACTACTACTACTTTCCTGTATAATGTAAAACGACAAAATAATGCAAAAGTGTTACTGCTTTATATAGATCGTTCGTAGTTTGGCTAAACATCAAACAACACCTTTTATACAATTTGATCATCAGCTTTTTTCAATACCAAAATTAGAAAATCTCATTAAAAAAAAAAAAGAATGCCATAGCTTTTTTAAAGAGGAAAAACTCTTTCCCTTTTTGTCAGATAAACAAAAGTCTTATTTTACTATGCATTAAAAACGGAAGGCAGAAGAAACACAAAATATTTCTTAACTAAGCGTTTACAACTTTCATAAACGTAGATATAAAAAAAATAATAACCCACAAACAATGTAAATGTAAAAGACGAGAAAAAATAGCTATTCCGAAGAAAACAAAAGCTCTTTTTTCTTGTGATTTACATTTACATTATTTCTGTGTCAAGTAGACATCATTCTCCTGAAAGCTTAACCCTAACCCTAACCCTAACCACTTTTAACAAACAAAACAGAACAAAAAAAAAGCAATATGAAAAATATTTCTGATATAGGATAAACAAATTTATCAAAAGTTGAAAAAATTGAAAACAAAGATCACTGCGAGTAAACCAATTCAACTATAAAAAGACAAAACATTTAATGTGCTGGAAGAGAAGAAATGTCTTTGGCAAGGAACTACTTACTATGGAACAGTTCTGTTCACTCTGCAACTGTTCAGTAAGGCATTTTTTCCCACACCAGTGGCATCCGAAGGCCGAATCCTCACAAGCATTACATGTGTTGTACCCTTCACATGCTGCATTACGATCTGAAGAAACAGGATAGGAAGATGGTTGAATGGGGGAGGGGAGAGAGTTATATTAACATAAACACTAAAATGTACAAGATAGTTACTAACACTATAGCTTTCTTATTCTCTCTTTTCTTCCTTTTTTTTTTTTAATTATTGTCTTCAATTAATTTTATCTAATACCTTTTGAAAAATGTCTTAACTGGACCAAAGAACTGGTTCAAAGACTTTTACTACAGTTAGTGGTGCTTACTTCACTTTGTTTTTTATAATGATGCAATGTCTTTTCTTGCCTACTGCATTGATTGTTTAGTTTCGCTGTTATTGTGAACGATAGGCCTAATCTCTTGTCAGTACACTTTCTTATTTATACCGAAAGTTTTCAGATCCCAGCGACTTCATAATGTGTTAGGTCTTGCGCACAGAGCTAAAAAGCACATTAAAATGAGGAAAAAATAATCATCGAACAGGTTAATTGGGCAATTTCATTTACCTCGCCCCCCCCCCCCCCCCCCAAATAACAAAAAATAACCAACACCAAACCTACCAGGAGAGTTTGTACACATTATTTCAGTGGCTGGCACTTCTACACACTGGCCAGATTCTGTCCATTCACACTTGACGCCTGGGACAGAGCTCTCACACTCAGTAAGCTTCGTATAGAAGCTGCAGTTACCTATGAACAACAACAAAAAAGTGCTCAAAATAAGAAAAACACAACTTTGCCTGAGCTTTATTTTTCTTGGGCTATGATATGCCGTAATAAATTACACATATAACTAAAAGTAGTTCAACTGCAATTTTTGACTGCTAATTTTATGTATAAAAGACATCCCTGTCCCATATTTTCAATATGAGTTCCTCTTCTTGTTCACACATGCACAACAGAAATAATTTAAATGTATTGTGAATACAAAAACAAAATAATATTCTTGAAATTATTCAGACAGACCAATGAAATTATAATAAAATATCACGAGAAACTATCAACAGGAGAGCACCTAGCTAACCAAACAAATATCCAACAGCCGTTTCCAATGTTATGTATCAGATGCTCCTAGATGAATACAATTTAAATACTAAAAGTTAGTGACCTAAATATTAGTCTACCTATTTTCAAGCAAAACTGGGCTCACTGAAATTAATGATTACCACAGAATATTTGTTACCTTTAGATATTTTAAACAGGTCCTTTTTTGCGATGGCATTAAAACCACCAAACATGTATATTTGGCTGAAAAAAAAAGAAAAAGATTAAATCATATGTTTAAATGATTGTCATTAAAAAAAACTCAGAATACTTGAACTGTACATTAAAAACAAATCTGAGGATAAATTATCACTTAAGAAATACAGAGTAATAAGACAGAAACTTGTGAATATATTAATACGTAAATTAAATTTCAATTCTTTTACTAGGAAAAAATTTGGACAAATATAAGCCCCATAATTAAACTATTCTGAAATGTTTATTTAAGGACTGTAATCCCACAAAGTAAACACGAAATCATCTCATGATGGCTTTTTAATATCTTTGCTCAAATGGTATCACTGTGTGATAACAAAATAGGGAAGCTCCGAAATTCACTTACTTGTCCACAGCAACCATAACGTGTCCCATGCGATCTAAACTCTCCACACCTGACTCCAAACTTGGAGGCTTTATTTTGTACCAGTTGTTGCAATCTTTGAAATAGAAATAAAAGTTGTGTACAGGATTACCTTAAAAAAATAATTAAAGCGTTTGAAATTACAACTGTTATTATTAATGATTAATTACAACTTTTCCCCCGTCTCATTACATATTACTTTCTACTCCCCAAGAAAGTTTAAAAGTTTAGCATCGAGTATCCTAAGCAAATCTTTTTTCTTTCATCTTTAGAAGAGCAAAGAGCCCATAGGTAAAAGAATATACAGGTAAAAGTACCTCTGTCATAAGCCATGAAGTCCACAGCAAAACACTTTCCATGTTTGCCTGGTGTTGTATCATTATGAACATTGCCTCCAAATGTTACCATCAACCCATTCATCATAGCAGCAGAGTGTAAGTAACGGACATACTTGCTGCTCTTCAGTATAAACCTGTGTCGAATTAAAAGCACACAAAAACAAATAACATTTCATTTTCTTTTCTTAGTTAACGGCTGTAAATCAGTTTAACACATTCTTTAAATGGTTTTCGGAGTTTTGATTCTAGTTTTCATCTAAACCTCTGAAGTTTGTCAACCTCTTTCCTGAAACGTAAAGGGTAAGGTTGCTATTTTTGTTTAGTACATATTTATGACCTTCTTTAATGCCTTTAACAGACCTTCAATTCTGAAAATCACTTAACAATGTCAAGATAAATACCTCTCAAGCATTATATTTAGTAAGCATTGAAAGAAGCAACATTTTATTCATAAATAGCATTGCTCACCACTCTTTTGTAAAGGGATTGTACTGGTACAGCTTGTCTGTGAGGTCATAATTTGTCAAGCCCTGTGTATGGTAGCCTCCATACACATAGATGTAGCCTCTCTCCTCGTCATACACACTGGTATGACCATAGCCTCCTTGCACAATGCTGCCCCCAGTGACCACAATGCTCCATTTAGAAGTGGCTGGAATGTGAAATGACACAGAAATAAGACTGCTTTCAGGAGAATGATGTCTATTTGACACAGATATAGCATGCTTTCAGAAGAATGATGTCTATTTGACACAGATATAGCATGCTTTCAGGAGAATGATGTCTATTTGACACAGAAATAAGACTGCTTTCAGGAGAATGATGTCTATTTGACACAGAAATAAGACTGCTTTCAGGAGAATGATGTCTATTTGACACAGAA
>JBDFRD010168654.1:0-12164 GCA_039654405.1 Bullina lineata | reverse complement strand
TCTCTCTCTCTCTCTCTCTCTCTCTCTCTCTCTCTCTCTCTCTCTCTCTCTCTCTCTCTCTCTCTCTAACCCTCTCTCCCTCACTATCTCCTCCTTTTCCATTTCTTTCTTGCAGGCCTAAGTTTACATTAGACAAGATATGATTCCAGTATTGATTACTTTCCACACAGAGTGGAAGAGCTTTCTGCAGCTACAAGAGACAGACATCATATCAAATATTGATCTGACCCTAAGACATGCATGCTTGTCCTATTAACTGTACTGTGCGGGAAGTGTTGAACTGGGGACTTGTTTACAAAGAATGAACACTGTCAGACACCAAAAAAACATCAATGAATGAAAATAATTTCTGCCTTAGGACCAGTGAATTATAATACAGCACAAATGAAACAAATATGATTGATGCTCCGTGTTATTTGGACTTTGTAATATAGTACAGAAAACATAAGGAGAAGCAACAATATCATGCACAGGATATGAACAAACTGTATCAACAAGTACTTGACAAAGATGTCTGAATTATTTTTCAAAAGAGCTACATAAAATGGACAAAATGGAAGAGAATGATAGCAATTGTTTTAATTTTAATTAAGACGCCAGCTAGACTCAGAATTGTTTATCAATCAGGCATTATCCTTACTTTTTTTTAGTTTACCTGAAATATAATCTTTTTTTTTGGAAATTCATAATAATTTGATAGAGATTAAACGCTGGGTTATACATAAATTTTACTCTTGCCTCTGATTTACTTATTAATTTATCTTTATTGGAATTTTTTTGTATTATAGTTCATTTCATCTTTTCTCAGAAGAAAAGATGAAATGAACTGTAATGTCTTATAATATGTTTTAAAAGAGTTCATAATGAAGCACAAATTGGACAAACCTTCAATACGAGTCCATGAGACTTGAGAATAAAAAAAAATGACACTTTGTCTCTGCATTTCTTATTTAACAATGTGCATTCTGGGATATTTTAAGTTTTGAAGGACATCAACTAGTCCTCATTCAGAAAGTCAAGTTTCACCGAGAAATGCAAAACTGAATACAACTACAAGAAGCTTCCACCAGCTCAACCTTAAAAAAAAAAATCTTTGGAAAAAACTTTAGGACTCCCTCTTGGAACAAAAACTAGGAGAAGAATTCATATTTTAGGTCAGCGTCTGAAATAGCTGTCATTAATTTGACAGAGCCATAAAGCTCAAAATCAAAGCCAAAAGTTTGGCTCAAGTGTCAAGATATCCTCATCTCAAATTAAGTCAGGGAATTTAATACAGACCATTCCATTACAATAATTGAATCAGTCCCCCTTTTTTTTTTCAAATTTCAATAATTAATTTAAAAAATTGTATATTTGTATATTTCTGAACTTTTCTTCAACCCCAAAAACTTCACATGCTTCAGCTCCTTGTGGCATGATGGCAGAATGGTTAACACGTTGAGACTCCTAATCCAAAGTCCTGGGTTCCACTCCGGGAGAGAGACACTGTACACCATTGTTCCTCTTCCCACCCAGGTGCGAACTCTGTACTAACATATTCTGACCGGGAAGCAAACCTACGACAGTACCTAGAAGATGATGTAAGAATCATCTGTTCCACTTCATTCAACCGAAACTGGGACAAGCTCCAGCTATACAGGTCTAAAAGGCCTTGAAGGAATTTCATTTAATACCTCCAGCTCCCACACCATACTGTCTATTCAACCACAGACAACATGTACAAAAACATTTATTAAATGCTATTATTAAACAATGCAACCCTTCTCATGTAGTTGCATACAGAAAGTCGACTGTATGGACACCAAACATTTACAAAGTTTTCCACTTCCTGTGTTTATAAGTTGTTGCGCCATTGACAGACTGAGACTGACAAAAAAAATTTACTTACACTGCAAGAATTTTTGGATAGTTCAGTAGTGACCCTGGTGCAAAAATATTTTATCTTTTTATTTGCCAGCACTACAAAGGTAGCAATGTCAATCACAAGTGTAGATTCTAGTTTTTTTTATTATAATCGTATTGATACCGCAAAAAAGGAATCCTCAGTTTCTGCTTTTATTTCCAGGGCAGGGCAGGAAGCGAGTATTAAGATTACAAAACAGGCACAAAAACAAAAAAAAATACTATGACACAATTTTATATGTGCCCCAAAGTGAAAATTATGCAAGTATTTGTGTACCAAATGCATTGTAAGTCAGTACAAAAGGAACAAGTATTATGACCAAATATAAATAAGCCTACCAAATGTAATGCAAGACTGTATCAACTGCTTTGTGTATTTCAGTACTATCCACCTCAAGTCGGTCACTTATTAAAAATAAAGATCTTACTTAAAATCACTAATTAAATATGGCATACAAATTTGTACCAAAAGCATCATTTTATTGGTAAGTCTATGCCAAAAATGCGAGATACAGTGGTTTCCGCTGACCAAAACAATCTGTGATTGGCTTACTCAAATTTTAAACATGAATCAAAATCATGCTTTTAGTCCCTGCCAGACTATCCCTGTCTGCATTACGCAAAACAATGCAAGACGATGGCCGCTCCTCTCCATAAAATCTAACTCAAAGACCCATCCTAGTTCTGATCCCTCGCTGAGACGCCACTTAAGCAACGTAGATCAAAACAAAGATCAGTGTTTCATCATGATATGTATCATGATATGTGAAGTACGGGTGGCTGGATAGGAATAAGACTGGGTGGCAGGGTCACACAATGTCAAGAGGGGAGGGGGAGGATGTTGAGGGTGTTGTTCAAAGAATAGGGGCGGGACGCAACAACAAAGCAGCTAATCATGACTGGTCTAAGAAATAGGTAGGGGATGGAGCTGGATGGGCACGCTTCAAGGGATGAGAACGGATAGGCTTGGCCTGCTGAACATGTAACGCAAATAGGCCTTGGGGGGAAAAAACGGGGGAATGGGGCAGAGGGAATGGGGGTTTCCACCACGGCTAGGTCCTAGCCCTAGAACAAAGGCAGGGCGGCTGACAGTGTTTCTTGCAGTTAAGGTGGCGGCTGCTTAAAAAAAAATCAATTGGGTAAGAAGGCTGTTCTTAAAAAGCAGATTTTGTAGTTTTGAAAGTGTGCTCTTGATAAATTATATAGAGATCTAGTATAGAAAAAAATCCATTTCACAAGAATAACAGGCTCTTTAAAGGCGGATCGGGCTCTTAGGTAGAGACCATTGTACTAGTCTACTAATTACAGCATTTTAAAGTAGTGAAAAAAAAAATAAAAAAGGCTGAAACTTAATGTCAGTCAGTCTCATGCAAGACAGCATCAAATAGGTTCGTCCAGTTCATAATGAAAATCTGCACCTATCAAGGCAGTTCTATAACTAACATCTTATGATTATGAGCAGTGGCACAAACTGTAACACAAAGTCACTGAATGCACTGTAAGTCAGTACCACATTAGTAGAAAAACCAAAAAAAATTTATGATTTTGACCCACACAAATCAGCTCTCTTGTCGTTCCTCCATCTACTGGCTATTTTTGTAGAAAGACCTCCTTTTAATTTATTCGCAAGCTATTATATTTTGTTATTCCGTAGGTTAATCCTGACTTTAAATCTAGATGAACAAATTTTCATGAATTTTTGCAAGGTACAGTAGTCGCCGCCTAAGTGCACGGTGCTCGGGAGACAGCTTAAGCGTGCACTTACGCGATCCAAAGCAATACGAGGGATATTTCTGTTGATTTACCTCCCTTGGACAGTTCCTCCACCCCCCGTAGGCCTACTACTACCTACACACGTGCGGACGCTAAGCCACTATCTTGATCATGATGAAAAAAGACGACCTCTGCGTAATATTATTGCACCGCGTGGCCATGTGGTACTCAGTTGGACCATTTAGATATCTAGATCTAGATCTAGATCTAGGCTTCACACTACATGTTTAATTTTACAGTCGCGAGTTGATTTGGGTGGAATCTGTTGCCGTGTTCTGGTGACCAGAGCGTGCACTTAGACATGCGATTTATATACTAAAAAATTGGTCAAATGACGAAAGCGTGCACTTAACCGGATCGTGCTTTTACACAGCATGCACTTAGGCGGCGACTAATGTAACATGTGAACAAAATTCAAATTGTTTCAACCATTATTACCATTGTGGTGTTAACCTATCGGCCGCATGTAGGCCGTTTAAAAAATCAAACTCACCGTCCTTGGTGTGCCAGTCTGGCCGCATCTGGACTAACACAAAATGAAGCATGGCCTACACGCAGCCACTCCCATTTCTCTTCAATTTGCCTTAAAACCAACCTTTGCTACCTCCCACATTCACGACCAAGTATTTTAAGACGTATCCATACCAAAACACATGTAAACATATTCATATTTACAGAAGGAAAATGAAAAATTCAACCTACCTGAAATTTTCAATACACGATGTTTCCTGGTGTGCGAACTTTGACCTGTCATGGCGGCTCGCTGTTAACTGAGACATATGCCGGTTGAATACGATACACGAGTTATGAACCAAGGTAAACTACTCTGCTAATTTCAAATGAATAAAGCCAGTGGGGGTGTGTGTATGTAAATTGGCCGCGAGGTGGACAAGTCACTCTATGTCTGAGTCAATGATAGAAAATTAATGAATACCGGTACTACATTCTTCTCAGTGCATACCAAGTTCAGAGGGAATGTACCTTTTTGCCTCTTGCTCCTGCTCCTCATCATCAGCATGCATGCGCATGAATCTTTTCTTAGTAGGAGGCTCGTCATGGCCCATTAGCCTTTCTAATTCTGCCTTGTAATCCATTTCATCCTCCGAGTCTTGTCCTGCCCAAGCTTTTTCATTTATGTCTTCTGCGTATAGTAGAAAGAAGGGGAAAAACAGAGATTGTAAACATATGCAGTCAGCCAAACACAATAACAATTTCCTGGAGTCTCAATTTCCTTGAATAAAGTTTGAGGCCGAATCCATTTCCTTATTCGCTTTTCATCAAGTCCCTTTATCTGCTGTGATGCTGAGCGAAAACAACAGCAACTGAGGCAAGTCCATGCATACTGTGTGACATGTAAATCATGTAACAGATCGGACAGGATTAGTGGAATGTAATTTATAGATCAAGACAAAGAATTGAGTTACAACAATTTCTTGTTCTCTAAAATATTATCGTTAGCAGACTTCTGCTGATCTAAGTCTTAGCAAATTTCCTTCTCTTTTATTATTGAAATGGGCAGTCTGGATGAGAATAGTCCAAATGAAATAAGAAAACCGTTTATGAATGAAAAACACATGCAAAAGATAAAATGAAAACCTTTTTAAATTAAAGCCTTAATTAAATTCCATGAAATTCCAGGAACCAGGCCTATTTCTTTTATTCTGAATTGCATTAAAAAAATCACCTGATTCAACTCAAGGAATATATGCTTTCCATGACCTTGAAATGAGATCTAGCTTCTTATTCCCTTATTATTTTGTTCTTATTGGATGGTTTTCAGACATGCTAGCACTGCAGTGCAGCCACAGCACATTGTTTGGTAGCAACTGCACAATATTATCTTCTGTTAGACTGTGTGCATGAAAAAACGCCCCCTAAAAGGCTGGTGTTGCTGAATGGATTGCTATAGCAGTTACTACTGAATGGATTTACATACAACAGTTGGAGTTTCTTTTTCATTTTATGCAATATTTGACAATTTTTCTTTAAATATTTCTTGGAATAAGAAACCCCCTGACCCACTTCCCTGCATGAAATGTGCAATTTTTTAATAGTGTAAGGGCCAATCAGTGCAATGTACGTGTTCATATGTATTAGCCTAAATTAATGTCCCTTCAGTTTCATAAAAACAGGAACTTTTTAAACATTATCTTTCATTTGTTTTATGTTAGATATTTTCTGAAAATACCCCTATAGTTAAGAGATTCCCTAGATAAGTACAGGAAATATTTTTATACAAGGCAGACAGTGAATTCATTGAACCCTATTGTAGTCAAGGGTTAATTAAAAAATTGCTGAATTGAAAATAGTGCTATGACTAATAAATGGGCGTCCTCGATTTTTTTCTCTCCTTAATATTTTTCCACAAACTGTCAATCCTAGCAATCAAACATCTAAGTAAAATGCTGTAGACATTTCAAAGATGAAATTGCAATAACTAAAGTAGGTGGCCCTGAGAAAAAAAATGCACAAAAAGAATAGGCCTATATCATGCACTTGGCATTCTCAATTTTTGACAATGTATCTAGGAGACCAGATAGAAAAATCAATCCGTTTGTAATTCAAACAATAATTGCAGATTAACTGTTGTCAATTGTAGTTAGGTAAAATAGGGCTTTGCTATCTTTTCCCTCAAATAAAGATCTTGCTGGATTCTATTTCCCTCTATCAGAGCTGAATGGTAAAAAAGGTAACAGAAAACTAAATAAGGACTTCACCAGTGCCTACTGCTGCAGTCTCATCTGAATCCTTATTCAGAAATGATCGCAAATCCTCTCCTCTCCTGATTTTCACTTCAGTCGACACTTTCTCCTTGGATTTCACGTTGTCTCCTCTCCTCCCTATCCTGCCTGCAAGACGAGAGGGGACAGCAGCCATCTGCTTTCCTTTAATTAAGCCATCAGGAGAGCCTGGCTTCTCTGCATAAACCTCTGCCACAGGCCTGGTTTCAATATTTCGTATTCTTCTTTTCCTTCAAAGAAAAACAATGGGATCTATGATGAGCATACGACATCACAAAATAAATTCTTGTAATGAGATTTAACCTGCTGCATTATTTTCAAATTAAATCCACTACATATCCTCCATCATTTTTACTTTTTTAGAGCATATCATAATCACAATTAAATCACATTATATTGTACAAGAACACAGGGGGAAAAATTCAATGATACAGGTAATGCAAAGTGATGATAAATGCTAAAAACATTAGGGAGGACAGGCGAAAACTCTTAAACTAACAGTCTAAACCAAAACGATACCTGAACTGAACAGGGCATTGCTATTCTATTTGGGAACTAAGTTAAAACAGAACTAAATTAAGGAATCCTTAGAAATCCAGTTTTGCTGTATTCACCAGTACAATCTTTTCCCCTTACCTTGAATTACTTATAATTCCTTTCATACCTGCAGAGATAAAAACAAACAAAACAGATTAAGCTGTGCAATTATTGTATTCATGTAAATTGTATCTGATGTTGAACCTGTTAGCTAGAACATACACAGTGTGAACATTGGTTGGCATTAATCATCCTAAGTCAGCTTACTAAAAAGTGCATTATCTGTCACAACTATGAAAGGAAAGTATTCCAACAAGAACACCCCGTTGCTGTTTGCGGTCAGTTACATAAGTTGGCAATTCAATTTTACCAAATTTTACTCAAGGATTATTTTATACAAGGTGGATAATTTACTAGGAGACAAAGTCCACCTTTTTTTTTTTTAACATTAATTACATTTGTGGAAAACCAGACTTACCCCGAAAATACCATACATGAAAAAAAAACATCCTAAGGAATTGCAATTGGAAAATGTTCTCTCCCCTGAGGTCTGCAAAAAGATGCTCATTTAGGCTACATTTGTCTTCTCCGTTCATCTTCTTTTAAAGCCTCTAACACTTACCATTTTGCTATGTGTTTTACTGTCATTGTTGAAGTTGGCTTCATCTATTTACTGCACAGGTATAAGCAGAAACGAACCATCTTGATAACCAGCAAGGTGATTCCTGAATGTGCTTTAATCTTCTTTGACCTCTTTTAAGGTCATTGATAAACAGCAAGGCTTGTCTGCTCTTTATCCTTTGTATAACGGCCTTTAAACTTCACTTGAAATGTGAGAGAATTTAAAGTAAAACTTTACAATATTTTTCTTTAAAAAATTAGTATCATGCACTGAAAACTTAAAATGGTAATAATGTGACATTGGACTCTGATATGATGACTTTTACTGTTCAAGAGTAGCAGTATTTTAAATTACATGCATAAAGACTACAAAGCAAAGATTTCTATTTCGAAAAGTGTATGTCATACATACCTCCAAAATTGGGGTTACCATATTTGACATAATACTGGCTCCTTTTTTCTGCTCCTGGCAATTTTTTGTCAGCTGTAAAAAAAGAAAAGGAGGTAGATCAAGGCCTTCTGGATAAAAGCTAGAAATCTATGTTCAAACTAAAACCTCTTCTTAACTTTTAGATATTTTTTTGTGTGAAAACATTGGCTTCATTCCACACATAACTTTCAAAGAAGTTATTAAATTAGATAATTTGTCAAAAGGATTAAAATAGATCAATGCCTCTCCTAAATACCCTTTGAAAAACAAGAGAAGAAATTCTGATATGTAACAGGCATAACAATAAGGTCATTAAACACTGTCCTCCTTTACAGCAACTCTTCCCTTCACTGAGAATTAACTCACTGGCGACGGATCACGATGGCCTTAACTTGAGCTCAGGACTGATCACGCAACCCCCGCATGACGGCATTCTGAATTTTACTCTTTCCATACTAATCACGCAAGGCTGCGTGGATCGTCCCAAACTGTTGCTAAGCCTATCTACGGCAATAATGCAAAGTTTCGTTCCAATTGGGCTGATAGTTTTTGGACGACCGACTCGGAAGTAAAATCAGTTAGGTGAGGCGAAATTCTGGATTGGTGGAACAAAACGTCGGATCTCCGCAGTTTCAACATGGAAACAGAAAAGAATATTTTTCAACAACTTGGAGTCACTGAAGAGTGTGATGAGTCAGAATCAGACATTGAGGCTTATGACTGGACAGAGATCCCGAGTTTGTCCCTGAAAAGCCAAAGAGAAAGAAGAAAAGAAAGACTAAGGGAGTTAGGACCAGTGACCTTGATAAACCAGATGCGGTGGCAAAATTTTTTTTTGAAAATTGAAATTTTATAATGTACCAAAAAATTTGACAAAAATACAAATAAAAAGATAATTTAGTTTTGTTAACTGAAATTTGTCACAGTTATGTTAAACTATTAAATGTGAAAATGTTACGAAAATCCATTGATAAGCTAATGCTGTGTGATTTTTTGAAAAGTGCTTAAAAACACCAGTCCCCAGTGGAACCCCAGTCCCAAAGACTATAGATACAAAGACTGTCCACTAAGCCGTAAAAGTGTTTTTCAGTGCTCGCAGCGCCACCTATGACTGTGCGCGATGGATGAATGGGCTGTCTTCACGTAGGTAGGCCAAGGCCTCCTAGTGTCGCTTTCACTTGTGTTGTGATTACTTGGGCTTTCTTACTCCAGTCGAATACTTGGCCATTGCTGTTCGCGTTTTCGCTTTGCCGATTATAAGGCCTATATAATTAAAGTAAAAACTCAGTCTTGGGTACTTGCACAATTTTGTTTGCTACCGTACTTGGATAGTGTTGAAGATCCGGCTGTGCTTTCACTTTCGTTTTCTTCATTCAACTGTCAACATGGAGATGCCTGTTGACTTTTTCTGTTCATTTCACCAATTCGTCATAGTCTCTTACTTTCTGTAACTGTAACCAATTACATGTAGTCCTATTGTGAATTTCTTCCTTTCTTTATTTTAATTCTATTTTGTGAAAGAACTAATCAATTATTATTTAGACAGTGTTACCCTTCACATAAGCCTAAGTCTAAAATCTAAGCATATAAATTACATATAGATCTACTATAAATAGGGATAAAAACATCGATCACAAACTAGATCTAGATTTTTTTCTAGATCTAGAATAAGCTTATGTTGGTGCCCCAGACTTTTTTTTAGTGCCATGCATCGGATACGACTACACATACGTACAAGTAACTGTCACTGTGGTAGATCTTCTGTTATTTGGTTTTTAAAAAATCCCTTTATGCGTGTACAGTACAATGATTTTATCTATTTCATTTTTATTATTGTTGAATAAGAGGAAGAGTCGATATTGTCGTCTTGCTGATAGGCATAGGGTTCTACTACAGTGGTCTCCGCCTAAGAACCCGCCATTCTCGTGAAACGGAATTTTTTCTATATAATCTGTCCGCATAAGAGCCCGTTTTCAACTAAAAAATCCGCCTAAGAACACGGTCTTCTTCCCCGACTGATTTTTTTTTTTGAAGCAGCCGTCGGCTAAATCGCAAGGAACATTGTCAGCCACCCTGCCTTTGTTCTAAAGTTAAGCCCTAGCCGTGGTGGAAAGCAAAGCCGCATTCCTCCTGCTCCATTGCCCCACCCCACCACCATTCAGCAGGCCAAGCCTATCCACTCTAGCCGTGGTGAAAAGCTAAGCTGTGTTCTCTCTGCCCCATCGCCCCATCCAACCCCCACCCCTGTTCAGTAGGCCAAGCCTATCTGCTCTCATCGCCCAAAGCGTGTCAATTCAGCTCTATTCCCCCTCCTCCCCAATTCTCCGACCAACACCTTCAACATCACCCCCTCTTCCCCATATTCTTGATGTGGTGTGACCCTACAACTCAGTCTCACCCCCTCCCAGCCATTATACAATGCTCTTTGTTTTGACCTACGTAGGCCTAAGCCTAGTGGAAGTGACATCTCAGCGCGGGCTCAGAATAAAGATGGGTTTTTAAGTCTGATTTTATGGAATGGACCTGCCAGCGTCTTGCGTTTTATGTAATGGAGACGGGGGTGGTCTAGCATGGAAAAGCATGGTTTTGATCTAAGTAAGCCAATCACATATTGATTTGGTTAGTGATGACGCTCCGTTAGGCCAAATGTGTTAGTGCGATGAGAAACGGGGGCTCTTATGGTATACCATGATTTATCCACCTAAGAGCCTGATCCGGCTAAGAACATGGTAATCGTGTCTCCCGAAGGGCGGGTTCTTAGGCGGAGACCACTGTATTACATAACTCTTTACTTTAGATTTACTCACTATTCGCTTCAGAGATATTTTTTGTCTGCAGTAGTATAAAGTATGAAGTCCATTGCAAGTAAATGGAGGGGTACAGCAGATTGACTCTTTAACTTGTGTCTAGCGATCTGATCTCTGCTACAAAAGTTGATTTTTTTTTTTCTTCACAGCATTCAGTAATTCTATGACACTTGTCCAAAAACGCGCTCTTATCTATCATTTTTATCAGTGAAAAGTCTGTAGTAGGCTAAGGTTTTTTATGTTACAATCAGCTGATTGCGTTGTAGAATTTGATGTGAACAGTGGCGTGAGGTGATAGTGATAGACCTATCGAAGGTCCACTTTTGAATAAAAGCCAGAATGCTTTTTATAGTGTGATACAAGTGAAGATAGTAATATAACATTCAAGTGTACCCTGATGAACTAAAAGATTAGTAATTTTTAGTTATTTAGTCGCTATTTGTATTTTATGTGGTAGAGAGGAGGTAGAATAGTTCAGTCAGTAAAGCATTCTTTCCTGAGTACACATGGGTCCAAGCTTAATTCCTACCCGTGATGAATAGTGTTTTTTTTTGTTTTTTTTGCGAACTTGTCGATCTTTATTCACTCCTAACTCTAACTGGGTAGTGCAGAGTTTGAAAGCCAAGGTCTATTGGAGATACAAGCATAATTCCCCGTTCTACGAACGGAGCGGATGTGTACATTGATGGATTGAGAGGTGTGCACCCGTGAGTTGGTGCGTCGCTACAAACGGAGCAATTAGAGGAAGTGGTGCGTTTTGAAATGGCTTATCGATTTTTCCATTTTTTACTTTTATGATTTTGTGTTTTTTGTTAAACTGTAAACAAACCAAACATTATTTTGGGTAAAAATGCTTGCCACGGACTGCGGTTTGTAGGTCTCAAACAACATGCCAATATTGACTGCTTTTCATTTTTTCGTATTTTAAGCCCATAGTGCCACAAAGTTTGGGGCTTAGCTCCATTATAATAAGATGACCATGGGGGTACATATTTATTTATCTGACTGTATCCCCCCCCCCCAAAAAAACAAAACAAAACAAAAAACAAAAAAAACTAAGAAAAAACATCTCCCCAGCGGGGAATCGAACTCCGGTCTCCCGCGTGACAGGCGGGGATACTTACCACTATACTACCGCGGACACACTTATTCTGACGGCAAGTTTTGAACTCAGTCAGAGGCTAATAATATAGGAAGAGGTTAGTTTAGTATGCTCGGGCTAAATGTGGAATGGCTTCATCCTTCACTTCAACTGGCTTAAAAAAAGAAAAATACGTAATTTAAACTGCTTACAGACTTGCTTCAAACTATCTTTACTCAAAGTAGACATGGGAAACAATAATTGTGCAAAAT
>JBDFRD010168543.1:1414-12169 GCA_039654405.1 Bullina lineata | reverse complement strand
GTTTGTTTTAATGATCCCTTTCCAGGCCACTCTGTCCTGACATTTCCTACTTCCTTCGGTGAAGGTTAGATTTCTTTCTTTCAAAACATCTTTTATCTCCTCTTCCCATTTTCTCCTTGGTCTGCCCTTGGTCAGACAATCATTGCATTGTATGATTGTTTATTCAGCTCTCTCATTTAATAGCCATGCATCTGTTTGTCAATTAACTATTTTACAAGTTGGCCCTGAAATGTTCCTGGCTATCAGGTTAGATATTCCCAAAGTAAAATGTTAACAGAACAGTCCACCTTGATATTGTCTTACTGCAGAAGTTCTCAGTTGTCTTCGGTGTCATACTCCCACATTAAAGACATCCCAGCTATTGAGAAAGTTAGGATCTATGCCACAGCCCAAACACACTGGACTAATTCATACAGGATGCTCTCTCTATGCACCAGACATGCCAACCCCATTTGAGACTTGGAGTAATCATCAGCTGAACTCACAGTAAAATGAGGACCCAAAGGAATAATTTTACCCCGTAAAGGATAACGCCAGACAATGAAGAAAACAACGGCAATGAGATTTAAAAGCATATATTATTATATACCATACTTTGCGTCCTTGCCTCGCCTTGCCGTAATTTGGTCGTAAACCACAATTTCTAACAGCTCCCATAATTTCTTACAGCGGACCCGAAAAGTTGGCATGTCTGTATGCACCCCCGGAATTTTCTCGCTAACCCTCGGCTTCTGAATGCCTGCTTTATCGAAAAAGAAATAAGAACTATTCCAGACCTGTTCTTGAGACGAAGAATCAAAAACTTTAACCCTTTCAGATGAATTCACTCCTACATGCCATTGTGACATTGCATTTTTTGTCTTCTTATTTCTGGCTTATTCATGTAAAATTGATAATATGGCATTTGAAAAATGACAAAATGATAATTCATAATATTTGATTTGAAATTCCCACAAGACCCAATACAAAAGAAAAGACAATTATAAAAACATAACAACAGCCCTCATTGTGACAAAGATGGCATAACCCATGAGCTGGGTTTAACATGCAGCATATTCACCTGAATGGCAACATGTATCAGCTATTACTGCCTGTGGAAATGGTGTTTAAACAAGTTTAAATCATAACTCAAAGAAAGAGACATTGAGTAATTAAAAGAACAAATGTTTAAACAAGTTTAAATAATAGCTCAAAGAAAGAGAGATTGAGTAATTAAATCAACAAATGTTTAAATCATAACTCAAAGAAAGAGACATTGAGTAATTAAATCAACAAATGTTTAAATAATAACTCAAAGAAAGAGAGATTGAGTAATTAAATCAACAAAAGTTTAAATCGTAACTCAAAGAAAGAGAGATTGAGTAATTAAATCAACAAAAGTTTAAATCATAACTCAAAGAAAGAGACACTGAGTAATTAAATCAACAAATATTTAAACAAGTTTAAATCATAACTCAAAGAAAGAGACATTGAGTACTGTAGAACCCAGATATATCGACATCTATTAACTCGACTTTCGGCTTAAGTCGACTTGATTTGGATTTCCCAACTTTTTCACTATACAGTATTACTACGTGGACATCCAGTAAGTCGACATTTTTCCATCTCTTTTCTCTTATGTCGACATGAACTGAAGTGCAAAGAGACATAAATAGCCCGAACCGATAGGCTCATCAAGAACTCCAGGGCCAAGCCAAGTGCATTGTGAAAGAAGGATGGGCCCGGAGTCCATTACAGTCAATGAAGAAACAGCATGCGGCCTAGCAAGAGGATGGGTAGGGGGGTGGGGGTGAAAGGGAAGAAGGGATGGGCAGGGTGGGGAGGGAATGACGAGGCGAGTGGGTGGCTCCGTTTCTAATACCTTCTTATCAGAATCAGATAGGCCTAGGCCACAGAGTGCGAAAAAAAGAAGAGATGCTGGCCACGACAAAGTAGTTTCCCTTGTTCCCCTTTAAACCTACTGCAATATCTTCTGTCGACTTTCTCTTTACTCGATGTGATTTCAATAGTCCCAGCAATGTCGACTTATGCGGGTTCTACTGTAATTAAATCAACAAATGTTTAAACAAGTTTAAATCATAACTTAAAGAAAGAGACATTGAGTAATTAAATCAACAAATGTTTAAATCATAACTCAAAGAAAGAGACATTGAGTAATTAAATCAACAAATTTTTAAACAAGTTTAAATCATAACTCAAAGAAAGGGACATTGAGTAATTAAATCAACAGTCTTCTGCAGGGTGAAAACTTATTTTGTCAGTGAAAGTCTCTAACCTCATAATTCCATCTTTTAGAAAATAGTGGACTTATCAGTTTTGGGACTCCGACAACGGTGTAGTCCTACCTCTCAATGACATTGATAACACATAAATATAACATATCTTAAAAGAGAGTCTTCAAAAACATTAGAAGATAAATATCATGCAACCCTGAAATGAAAATGTCAATAAAATGAAATGTGTTTTAAATAGGTATTGCACGCACATATCTCACTCATCATGAAATAACAGAAACAGCCTATAATTAAATTAAACCAAAAATCATGAACACATGAAAGTAAAGTTGAAAGAATCAATAGAGCAGGAAATATAATGCTGACCTCCTCAACTGTGTTTCTACAGCTTGAAGTATACAGCAAACATGACAATAACATAGCATGGATTATAGCACCAGACAAGTCTCTCATTCTCAAAGTGAGGGCTCCCTAACATATCAGACTAGTAAGTAAAGTTCCTTCAAGGCCAATGAGAGCCGGAGCTTATCCCGGTTTCGGTAGCATGAAGCGGAACAGATGATTTTTACACCATCTCCTAGACAGGACGCTAGTCTGTCGTAGGCTTACTTCCCCAAAAGAATAATCCGGTACCCAATTAGCACTTGGGCGGGGAGAGGATAAATGGTGTAAAGTGTCTTTCCCAAGGGTAGTTTTTGCGACGTCTTTAATTTGATTTCAAATGCTTGACCTTGAGCACTTCAATTTTGTAACGAATTTTACTTTAATGAAAATATTTGAACTGATTTAACCCTTTCACTGCCAGCTATCACTCGATGAATCCTAGCAACAACAAAAACAAAAAAACACATTTTTAATGAAGTAGAGAGAAGAACCTGATTAAAAAGAATATTTCAGAGTTCTTTTTGATTATTTTAGTGTGCAAAAGAAGTGAATCTTGTCTTAATTAAGATTAGGATCCGCGAAGGGCCACAATGTTGACAATTTGCAAATATTGCTTTTCGTCTGTCGGTGAATTTGGCAGTGAAAGAGTTAAAAAGTTTAATGAGCACAAGACATAACTGGCGACATGTGGACAAGAAGAACAAAAACGGACATGTATTGAAGAACATGAAGGACTAACAACGCTTTTGGATCGAGGAGCAACAAGACTTTATATTAATATATACATAAATGGCTTCCACATAGCACCATTACAGCACTTCTGACATTAACAGCATCTAGTATATATTTATATATATATATATAAAGTATATATATATATATAATATAGTTATAATATTTATACGTATATGCACAGTCATTATGTAATCATATATACACTCGGAGATACAATATGTTCACAAATTCATTGAAATTCTGGGGGAGGGGGGGAGACTGTGATTTCAAAGAATGTGGGGCATCACATTCCATGAACATTGCAACGACGACAACAACAAATACAACAAAAAGACTGCGTCAATAAATTTTACCAGGCTTTTCCGAAGCAATTTTGCTTTCGAGAAATGAACTCACAATCAAAACTCCATACATATCTTCATGCTCATTGAATTTCGAACACATTTTTTGAAATAATAAAATCCTGATTCGCTTTGAGCCTTTCCAAGTCATTTGTTTTACAAGTCTATATTTTGCTTCACAGTCAAAGGAGAAAAACCACCAGGGTGTTAACATTGATGGCATTTGACAAAAATGATATAGAAGTGTAGTCCAAACGATACTACTACTACTATTGATGACATTGCAGCATCTTCAAAGTGCCACAGAATTTTTGCTCTGAGGTACTGTCGGCCACCAGTTTACAGGAAGGGAGCACATTTATTTGAACTTTCCAAATTTATTTCCTCCACATTTGAACATAGAGGACTGAATACCTTCTTCCATTGACTGTCCCACACTCCTGAACCCATGCAGAGATAGACAATTAAAGACATGAAATGAAGTGACTGAGAAAATATTCAATGGCGGTCTTACTAGAAGAAAAGTATGAATACTGTAAAAGTTCTCAAATTCACTTAAAATGAATTAAATCAGTATGCCAAAACTATTTGCCTTACTTTGTTTGTCAGTTGGTTCTCAGGAGTCGATGAAACAGAAAGAAACAAGTTTTTCAAAACACTGTGGGCTTGTTTAATCTTCTCCCCCGTCAATAAATTACATGCTGAACATTATTACTGACTTGTTTGTTCTTTCAGTTCAGATTTTTAGAAAACTAATTAGCACATGTCCTCAATCAAATGGCCTTAAGAAATGTTTTAAAACATGGGATTCTCATCATCATAATTGACTATGCAGATGAGGTGTCCAAAAGTTAATGACGAACACCAATTTCAATACAACTGTTTGAACAAACATTCTTCAAGATATGCTCTAGAAGATGGAAGTATGTGGAAAAACACTAAATCAGGTTTCTGTAAAATGACAGACATGTCCTGAACTAACTTTCTCTTTCTTCTCACCAGTAGACTGCGAAGCTTTACCCCTCCGTAACCTTTGACCCTTGTCGTATCATGCATGCCTGATGACTTGAATGAACCCATCTGTCTACACCTAACACACAAATATCTTAAACCAAACAAAGAGAGTCACTATGTTCCGCACTGCTCTTCAGAAGTTCACAATAAATACATATCCATAAAATCAACTAAGAACATGAAGAAGAAGAAAAAAATGGGGCATGACACAAAAACAGAACCATCCCATAATATCACAGTAGAGTGCTGTGCTTGGCTTTGCCCACTCTACACAGAAGGAGCAGTAGAGTAAATATACATTCCCCCCACGGCTAGGTTACCTTTATATACTTACAGGGGGACAATCATTTACTAGAATCAACTACTGCGAAGAGTATTTTGCAAGTGCGTCTTTAAACAGCTGATTTTCTACTGGGAATCTCATTCAGAAACGCCAAGTCTCTCCTATCTCTCATACTTTCTTTCTCTCTCTCTCTCTCCCTCCAGACAAAGATGGATTTGTTTTCAAACTGAACGTTAAAAGAAATAAAAGCAGAAGTTCATTTTTCTTATCAATGTTTTGATGGCACTCCTTTTTACTTTACAGATGTTGACATTTTTTTCATTTCCCTCCCACTTTCCTCCTCTTCTCTTTTTATCTCCTTTTAAACTTGATTACAAATCCCTACAGTCATATCAACCAGGCTTGAATCACGAGCATTTTCCCAATTCTACAATGCAAAATATATATATATAATATTTAAACAAAAGAAAACATGTACAAAAACAAACACAATGACCTACGAGAAGAATTGCACAAAACGCACCCAGAACATGAATTCATCAATGCTGAATTGACTAACTGAGGTCAATAAAAACTGAAAATGTCAACAAATGAAATCATGGCTGATCAAATGCAGGGGAACAGTTTGGACCGCCATCCTGAATACCTCCGAGCCCACCAGATCACCCCCGTCGTTCATCATCAAGAGGAACGCTTTGAAATGATTTTTTTTAAATCATCGCACTTTGGACACAAATGAACCCAAGAAAACATACTGATCACACAGTAACTCCGCGCAAAATATGTTTATTAAAATACTGGCTGTACGTACGTAAATGATGAACAAATCCATGACACACATTGAGCATAAACGACCTAGTACAGAAGCAAAGAAGACTTGCCCCGCCCACTGCCCGTTACTTCTTGCAGGGAGAATGCGATTACCAGTTAGAAAAACAGTCTTCCGCGGAATACTGCCTCATTTTGCATTAAATAAAATGCAGGGATACATTGAACTTTGAAAATATTTGATGTATGTGTAACTAATGCTGTAATTTTGTATAAAATTCTGACATCTTTTACTCCATCCCATCCCTGTGCTTCCTGTCATTTCCCTGGATTCAAATTGAAAAAGGATCTGAACAACTGTGGTCAATATCTGTGTATTGAGGAGCTAGTTAGACTGCTGTTTCTTCTCACATGAAAAAAAGGAGTAGCATGTTTGTTGAGAGTACCCTTACATGCCCAGCTGTCTGATCTAAAACTAAATTTGTAATAAAAAAACTGAAGCAAGGAGTTCTACTTTCATTTACATCTTTCTTACTTTTGACAATCCCAAGAATTTCCGATGCTTTTTTTTCAATACATTCCTTACTGAGAAAATATAGTACTCAAGGACATGTACTATATAAAATGAATGGAAAATATTTAAAACTGTTATAACTGTTATAATTTTATACCTTCCTTCTTCAAATTTTAACAAACTCCCCACTCTAACGTACCATAGAGTAACTGTGATGTTTCTAAGTCTCAACTGGGCAGATTCTCTGACCCTCACAGAGGGTTGTTCAAACACACTAGAATACAATCTGTATCTACGTCTGGTCATCGCTTGTCTACATCCTAACTGAGTAGTGGCACTGATGGGTTGGACTGGGGAAATGCAGAGGTAGAGAGAGAGGGGGGAAGACAGGTAGGGAGAGGAAGAGAGGGGAAGAGAGAGGGAGAGAGAGAAAGAAGAATTATGACAGTAGCAATCTTCAATCTTATGTTTGAAAGAAAAGAGACGGGTGAAAAAGTATAAAGACTATCTATTAAAAAAACAAACAACCATGTGTGAAAGAAGAGCAGTGGTCCTATATAAATCATTGAAAGCATGACTGACGTCCGACGTTCAAACCATGATACGGCTGACGTACAACTCTAGCTATGATAATGTACGAGGAGGGCAAGGTTCTACGATAACATTACAGCTAGTCGCATGGTCACCATTTTTTAAAAAAGAACTGATAAATATAATCTACAGTACACAGTCTTATCAAAATGGGCTATTTAATGACGGAACCGAGGTGAAAGTGATAATGATGGATGAAAGATGCAAAAATTTGGTACAATTTGTACGAATAAATCTAATCAACATTTAACATTTGGGATTATCCTGAATGAAAGCCATAAATACAGTGAAAATATTCTTTTAATATAGAAAGGGGGTAGTGTGGGGGGACAAATGAGGTTGGAGGATAATACAAATTGAAGGTGATTTGTACATAGTCATTACATCTGCATGTGATTATCTTTGATGAATGCCATTTTAAAAAAGGGTAACACTCAACACAGACATTTGTCATGTTCCTTCCATTAACATCAACAAAATTTCAATAAAACAAGAGAACAGGGAAAAGAGGAGGGGGAGGAGGGGGGAGGGGCAGGTGAGAGATAGAAGAGTGTCAAGCTGTCAGAGTGTGCGAGTGTGTGAGTTGGACAGGGGTCATGGGAACAGAGAGAGAGGAGGATGTGGAGGGGAGGGAGAGAGAGAGAGAGAGAGAGAGAGAGAGAGAGAGAGAGTAAGAGAGAAGCACTATGATTGTTCCATATCAAATGTACATGCAAAAATCTTCAATTTGTAAATTAAAACAATGTCCCACACTGTCTTACTCTAATCCTCCCGACTGCAAATGAACACAGAAAGCACCCTCTTAGTCAAACTTATCTGACACGTATTTTAAACATATGGAGCCCGCCGTTTTATTTCTGATTGTTTTAAATCCTATTCCCAAAGATTTCATACTGTAATCCATGAAAAGAAATCCTGCTGTACGTCAAACTCTGGGTGCTAAAAGAACGGACACTTTACTCCACTATACCGGCTACTACCATCACACTTGCGCATGCACTTTATTAAAACAAGAGTCTTGTCATCCACTTCCCTTCAACAACAAAAAAAAAAAGGAAAAGCAATAAAACAAGGCATTTGCTCTAGATATGTCGTCCAAATTCATCATATTAAAAACATGAGCCCAAACCTAACAACCTTAGCCTTAGCCCCAAAACTGAATGTCTATTGCAAAACGTTGGGGTAAGACAGCAATGGTGCGAGGCCTACTTGTGTGAAGCCTCCATTAGCACATAGTCATGAAATACATTTATTATCACAAGCAGTTTTGTCTCGACTAGAAAGGAACACATTTCAATTCTTTCCATCTGTTCACTTTTACCATTGGCAAGGAGCATGAAGGAGAAGGAGAAACACTGGGAGACGAGAGGTAGAAAGGAAAGGGGGGACATGGGGTATGAGGGCTGCAATCCACCAAAAAAAAAAAAAAAACTGAAGAGGAGACCCCCAAGTTCTGACAATTTAAAAAAGAAAGTAAAGAATTTAAAGAAAAAAAGCAGTATCGTCCGTTTAAAGGTATACATTGAACATATCCACAAGAGAAGGTCAGAAAATGAATGCGACAAAACTGTGAATCTAGTAATAAGTTAATAAGAATGGGGATAAAATGATGAAGATGATAACAACAATGATGATGACGACTTCAAAGAAAGTAATAATTAGAATGAATTATTATTTAAAATGCACCGAACAGTATCATGTCATAAGCAATAATAAACAAATAATAAAAAAAAAAGAAAAAAAAAAAGAAACAGTAAGGAGTATTGAAGGGCAATACATGAATCAAATTTAATAAAAAAAATAAAAATTAAAAAAAAAACAATAAAAAGAATATGACTTCAACAACAAAAACCCCGAGATTCTCACAGAATCAGAAACATAAGAACTGATCAAAATATATCACGTCAAGCGCTCGAACTGTCCGACTCAATGAGGAGCCTTCGAGTTTGTGAATGTTTGGAGTTGCCTCCCCCTATCCCTCCTCCTCCTCCGCCACCTCCTCCTCCACCTGAAAGCCCCAAACCTTTATCCGTGTGCGAGTGACACTGGCAGCCTCTGTGCCTGCACCGATTGTAGCCGGCAGTGCAAGCCGCCAGACCAGCGCGTGCCGGCCAGTACATCCACAAACAGGGCAGACACAGCGCCATCATCGACATAACGGTCCAGCGCCGGCAGCAATGCGGTGTTGAGCAGCAGCCGCAAGGGTTCTCGTACGACTCGTTCTCCTCCTCGCTGCCCGTGTGGTAGAAGATGCCCTTGATACAGCAGAAACAGGTGCACACATCCAGTAGCTTGTCTGGACTCACTTCACACTTGTCCTTGCAACACCAGTGTGAAGGCAAACTGTGGGGCTCCGTGCAGGCCGCACACCGGCACTTTCCGCAGTGCTCACAGAGAATCCCGTCCCCATGTCCGGGGGCCACCGTCCCGAATGATCCACCTCCACCCACCTCCGTCTGCCCCCCTCCTCCACCGTTGCGAGAGCCACTATTCCCATCAGGCACGACCAACGCCTCCTTCTTCAAGTTCACAGGCGGAGACTTGGACAACGGCTGTTGGGAGACTACAGCCGTCGTAGACAGCACAGGCCGGGACGAACCTCCTCCTCCTCCTCCTCCACAGCCACCACCACCACCACCACCACCACTTCCCCGAGAGGGAAGGATGACGCGCTGCGCAACGCCCGGTGAGGTGCTGCCACCTAGTGTCAGTGGCGAGAGGTGGGGCTTGAGGGGCAGTGGAGGCTGAGCTCTAGGGCTGTCCACATACTCATTGGTAGTCCGCGGGCCTGAGCGAACCTGGCCCAAGCTGATGACTGAAGTGGCTTGCCTGCTGAAGGATTCGGGCGGAGGAATTGTGCGAAGAGACGTTCTCATACCCCTAATCTCCTTCTCCTTGGCAACATCATCATGGGCTGTTGAAGAAAGGTTGAGAGGGGACGTGGAGGTGGTGGAAGAGAAAGCAGTTAGTAAAAATATTGATCATTTTCTTTG
The DNA here is from genome assembly GCA_039654405.1 of Bullina lineata. Taxonomy (NCBI): domain Eukaryota; kingdom Metazoa; phylum Mollusca; class Gastropoda; family Bullinidae; genus Bullina; species Bullina lineata. The sequence continues at coordinate 2,312 of JBDFRD010168543.1, read as the reverse complement.
GTGATGAGAAAGATTTTCCTTACAGAGAAATATATGAAAACATGAATAAGGTAACGAATGAAGCATATGACAAGTTATTCTGTTTGAAAATGATTAAGTGTAAGCCTAATCTTATCCACTTTTATCCTGTGTCCTCAACACGCCGATCTGCTTTCAAGCTCAGCTGTTGGTTCTTTTTCCTGTCTAAGTAAATGGTTGGGGAAACGACATTTCATTTTCTATGTTAATTCTAAAACACTAAATGTAGAAATTAGAAATTAAATAATGGTCTAAAATATGTGAACCAAGCAGTATAGACTTCAGACACAATAACATGGAGAAATATCTTCACAGAAAGTAGAAAGTATACGGCATAAAACAATTTGTCTATGAAAGGTATAGATTGAAGAGATTGATGGGAGCCTACAACTAACTATAATCCAAGGAGACAGGGATAAAAACAGTGGTGATTGTCATTGTAGTCACCATAAAATATAAAAGTAAATACCTTTAAAATAAATTAAAATAAAATATATGTTTGAGAAAATTCCATGGCTGTAATATTTATGTTTTTATCATTAAATTCACTTTCATATAATAACAGAACAGAAAATGAATTTAACGCCTCACTGCCCCCTTGAGTAAAACCTGCCTTACATTTACATTCTCCTCCTATCCTCCCATCACAGGGGAACCCTGGCACCACTAATCCAGCGCCAGAGCTCCATCCTATCCTCCCATGCCCTCACCTCCTGCCTCCAGCCTCCTTTCCTTTCAACATGTGCCCCAACCTTCACATATACACACACCTCCCCTCACCCGCATCCACTCCTGGTTTTTTTCCCCCCTCCTCAGCTTCCATCTGGTTCCTTACTTCCCCCAGATGTGGCTTCCTTTCCACTACATCTTTCCCCTGCCC
>JBDFRD010168432.1:0-12170 GCA_039654405.1 Bullina lineata | reverse complement strand
CGGCATATTCTGCTGGGGAAGTAAGCCTACAACAGACTAGCGTCCTGTCTAGGAGATGATGTAAAAATCATCTGTTCTGCTTCACGCTACCGAACCGGGATAAGCTCCGGCTCTATGGGCCTCATTGGCCTTGAAAGAACTTTTCTTTTAAGCTTCTTTCAAAGCCTCTTTTACAATAGGAATCTCATTGGTATCTTGTCTGCTTGGCTTCACAGGTGCTGGATGTGTCCAATAACAAACTCAAGGCTTTACCCAAGTCCATCAGCAAACTGAGCTTTCTGCAAACTCTTAACCTCAGAAGTAAGAATTTACCATTTAATCCCATGTTTCTTGTGAATACAAGTGTTTACCATGCAGTTTTAGGTCCCTTCCAGAGTGAAGATTTAGTTGAAGTCGAGTTTAACAATATAACTATAGGCTCCATTTAACAGTAACGATCTACAGTTCAACCTCAGGCCCGTAAAGATTTACTATTTAGTATGGGGGTTTAGTAGTCGAAGAAGTTTACCAGTTTTTTATCTTGGGCCTTATAAAGTAAGGATTTAATGTTTAATATGGTGACCTTTTTTAAAGTAAGGATGAAAATTTATGGTTATTTTATGGGGCTTTATCGAAGTAAGAATTTGCTGTCTACTGTCTTCAACAAGGGATATAAGTTCCCCAAAAGGTTTCAATTCTTGATCTTTTAAAGTGTGAAAACATTTAAATTGTAACAAGATTTTCTTGTATCGACTGGCTGTGAATTGTAACATCTTGACTAAATGTACAGCTTTTGATTTAGATGAAAATGTACAGCTCTTGATTTTTTTTATAAAAGCCTGAATTTCTTGATGTGTATTGTTTGATCCATAACATATTAAAGGCTTTCACATTGAGTAAAGTCAAAACACGATGGACTGAAAACATATGGGAACAGAATCCAAATCGTGTCAAAATCATGACATTATCATAGTCAACTTAGAAAACTAACTGAAAACTGAATTTTTTTTTTAAATGGAAGATGTACAAATAATAATCTCCTTTTCTTCCCTAGAAAACAGATTCAAATCATTCCCGGATGGAATCCACCTGTTGGGATACTTGCGCACTTTAGATATCTCAGAGAATGAAGTGGAGGGCCTGCCTTTGAAGCTGTGTGAAGTAAAAGCCTTGGAGACTCTGGTTCTTGACAGTGACCACATGAAGTATCCTTCCTCAGGTATAGTTACAGTGGCAAAAAAGTGTGTGTGTGGGGGGGGGGTGGTCTTGAATTGAAAGCAGACAATTTTGTAGGATCCTTTGTGCTATAACGATTTACATTCTTAAGTAATCCTTTGTCCTTTGACTTGCTTTAAATCCTCTTCGTTCCGGAGGAGTATAGGGCTGCAAGCACTACACGCAAACAGACACGGTTCTGAGCAATTCTTTTAATCTAGGGCTATGAATATCCAGCCGCTTTTTGCCTCGTCCTCTGTGCATCTCCTCCATGTTTTCTTTGGTCTTCCAAACTTTCTTTTCCCTCGTGAATTCGTGGAGTTCAGTCCAGTGTTTGTCTTGTGATGTTTCTTGGAGGCTTTCACAAAGTGTGACCAATCCAACCCCACTTTCTCTTTCTAATCAAAAGAGTGATAGGCGCTTCGTTAGTCTTTTTCCACAGCTTCTCATTTGAGATGTCCGACCACCAGATCTTCAGATTGTTATGCAGGCTTTTGCTGATAAAAGACTGCAGTTTTGCAGTTGTATTTTTTATTACTGTCCAAGTTTCTGAACCATACAGGAGGATCCTTTGCTGGGGGATAATTGACGATGTTAGGAAGTGCTTTCTCAGATATGACTTTCTGTGTTCAGCAGTTTTCTTTCTGAGGTAATGGCTTTTAGTTTTTAGAAGTCCTTTAGAGGGTACAGACTTTGTGTTTATGGGAATTTTTCAGATAAGATTGCAATTTTGAGGAGGAATCTTTTTGTAGGGAAGTGTAGTTTTTAGGAAATGTTTTGATCTGCTAATATTTCTTATATTAGGGGTGGTAAGCCATCTTCATTGTAACTGAACATATCTAGTTACCTTTTTCTACTGATGAGGACACGTCCTTAACACTTTATACACTTCTTTGCATTTATTTTAACACTGGATTTCATGGTAATGTTATTTTAATACAGCTTAGGTAATACTTGTCTCTTGTTTCAACCCCTGAAGACAGAAATGTCGAGCGTTTGTTTTGTTTTTGTATTCTTTGGGATAGCTCGTTTTATTTGTATTTACCACTTGTATTTTACATTTTTCTTTATATCATTTCGGATAACAGTAATCTTAGGCATTCTTTGTGGAAGAGTTTTAGTTGTCAAAAACACATTGCAGACTTTGCATCTTAATTAATTTCTGTTTGTTCTGAATTGTCCTTCTGTTCGTGTTGCTTTTCATCCATCTGTATTTTTACCTATTTGGCTATTTCAGATATCTGCAAGGGAGGTACAGCAGCTGTGATGAAATATCTGTGCTCAGGTTGGTAGTGTATCTTTTTTTTTTCTGGGTGGGGTTTTGGGTTGGGTGGATTATTTGTATGTTATTTAGTGAGTATGAAGTAAGCACGACTATGTATAAAAAGTTTTGGTGATTCTGGAATCCGTCTCCTATATGTTTAACATGCCAACTACTGACTTCAAGATAAGCTTTCACTTTCACAGTTTAAGTCTTCATTTCATGGGCTCAGCTTGTCAGACTATCACTCACTATAATTAATTGTAGTTAGCTTTCTACGATTTTGAGCATAGCCTGAAGTTCTCATTTTTTAAGGGGGGGGGTAAAAATATAGCCATGGCATTATATTTAGAGAATGTCTTTATGATTCTGAAGTATATGTATGACTGTTTTGACATAAATTCAAGCAACCTCAGATGTTGACTTCATCAATAGTGCATCAAATTATATTGAAAGTTGTAAACAAGTTATTCAAAGAGGGCGTGAAGTGGGAATGATTTTGCTATCAGTTATCTTGTGATTGGGGGTTGGGATACAGTTAGTGTGCATTTGAGAATAAAATAGTTCTTTTTTAATCTTATCTAAGAAACCTTATTTGGGCTAGATGTACACATCAAGATGTGAACATGAGTCATTTTTTTTTGTTCGAAGTATTCGTGAAAGCTATCCTTTAATTGATATCAATTTAATTTATTTTCTATCAAAGTAACAAATTCTCGAATCTCGTTGGTAATTCCAGAGGCGGATGTGGTGTACGAGCATCCGTCCAAGTACTGGCTGAAGACAGAGTCTCCGTCCAAAGCTGGCATGACAGTTTCCACCAGTGACAACTCTATCAGTGCTCTAAAGATGGAGGCTCAGAACATGGTTAGTGTTGAGTTGAAAAACATAACAGGAAAAGATAGGGCTTCAAATCATGAGGACGTCACAAGATAAAACCAGAACGTGTCGACAGTTTGCTGCTGTTATAGCATAGTAACAACAGCAAAATTTTGTAAATTTTCGAAAACAATTTTCAGGCAACAGTGTGTGGGTAATCTAAAATCGAGGCTGAAAGACTGTTATTGTATAAGTGTCGACTAATTCAATTGAAATGATAGACAGTCAATAGTTATGTTTAAATTGAGACTAGTTATTGTTCAAAGGCTTGTTAATCTTTAGCTGATTGAGAACAAGAGGATTGATAGACTGTACTAATAAATATGTTGGAAATATTTTATATTAATCATGAAGCTCAAAGGATTGTCATTCTGTGATTAATGTTAGAAATGAGGCTTGATTAAACAAAAGGATTGCATGTCTTCTACACAAATATCATGGTCTTGGATTCTAAAAGCACTTTATGCAGTGGGTATCACATTTCTTGAAGAGATGCCTTGGGAAGAATTGTCCTGACATCACATTCATCATCGACTTGATTTGTTTTTTGTTGTTGTTTTCATAATTCAATAAGTTGTTTCAAAATAGTTTCTTGTTTATTTGCTTTCTCTTTGCAGGCAGGGGTGGAAGAATATCAGAACATTTTGGTAAGTAACTGTAGAATTTAAATATGTGTGTTTTTGTTTAATTCATTGTTACTGAGTGAGGATTCTGTTCCCCACGTATGCTTTCAAATTATTGTGGCTGTGGGTTTGGTTTTGTCTTTGTGCATGCCTGTAGACATACTTCAGTTTTTTTTCTGTGTTTGTGTGTGTTTTCTTTGTAGGGGCAGTTTTTTTGGCATATGTGCACTTCAGTGTTGTGTGTGTGTGCTTGCATATCTTCAGTTCCTTCTCTCTTTTATCCTATCATCATATCCCCATTCTCCCTCATCCCCCTTCATCCACCAGGACAAGAAAAGGAAGGATGCAGAGGAACTGGAGCGTCAGATCCAAGCAGACCAGGAGGCTCAGGCGGAGTTGGCGGCCAGGGCAGCGGAGAATCAGAGGCAGTTCCTGTCTTCTATCACTCAGGTGCCTCTGACTGTTGTTGTTGTTGTTGTTGTTGCTGTTGGTGATGGTGCTGATGTTGGTGTTGTTAGAGAATCAGAGGCAATTCCTGTCTTCTATCTCTCAGGTGCCTCTGACTGTTGTTGTTGTTGTTGGTGATGGTGCTGATGTTGGTGTTGTTAGAGAATCAGAGGCAGTTCATGTCTTCTATCACTCAGTGATATTACTGGTGTTGTTGTTGTTGTTGGTGCTGGTGCTGGTGCTGATGTTGGTGTTTTTGTTAGAGAACAATACGTATGGCTCTTTTCATCTTTCACAGATGATCGAAGCAGCTATGTCTCTGCTTTGCCTGGGCAGCCTCTTACTTAGAATCGACACTTTGTCCAGAAGCACTGTTCCTCTCTCGGTCATTCTAGTTTTATTCCAAAGGAAAGACATGGTCAATACGTTTGGAACTAGTCTCACCTGCAGTCCAGATAGAGATTGATACGTTCATGCGTTGAATTTTGAAACTGGGAAATTCACCCAGACAGTGGCACTTGCCTGCTCTTATATGATTTTAGACTGTCAAGGGATCTTTAACGTGCGTAACATACACATGGGATCTCCGATTTTATAGCTCGTCTACAGTAGAGCTCAGCATTCAGAATCCACATTACCCAGTTGGAGCCAAGGGTGAATAAAGATCAACAAGTTCGCAGGGAAAATCCTGCCATTTACAGGGGTCGAACTCAGACCCATGTGCTCAGAAAGTGCATACTGACTGAGCTATTCTGCCCTACCAGTAGAAGTGCATCTTATATAATTAAGACTGAAAATTTAACTCCTTTTTGGAGTTCTTATGTTACCAAAAGGATGGAATACATGCAGCTATTGCTCCATCCTAAGGTTGATATTTACCTGCAGAAAGGACTAGTGTTTGATGAACCAGCTGTCAAAATCTTGTACATGTTTACTCTAACTGTTATGTTTGCGTGGATCCAACTGGACTGGACTGAAGATTCAATGATTAGCAACCCTTTCGCATCACATGCATTTATATGACTGTTACCTGTTACCTATCGCACAGTGAAAAAGACCATTAGAGCACTTCTGCTTTTGCCACTCGTCCCGGTCTTCTGCTCTTTTTACTGTCTAACTCAGTGCCAGACTGATTCCAGGATGTTGTCCTACCATTTTTTCTTTGTGTGCCTCTTTTTCTTCCTCCCTGCTCTGTTCCTTGTAGAATGGTCTTTGCCAATGTTGAGGAGCTTAGCTGTAAAAGGGTAAACGTGAAGTTTCATCAAGTCCAACATTACCCAAAGCTGGTCCTGGTTTCAATAATGTGAAACTGAACAGATTACGCTATATTGCAGACATGCCAACTTTATGGGTTTGCTGTAAGAAATTACGGGGAGCTGTCAGAAATGATAGTTTACAGGCAATTACGAGGACACAAGATATATCTCATTTAATCTCATTGCTATTGCGTTCTTCATTCTCTGGCATTATCCTTGAACATGGTAAAATTACTCTTTTGGGACCTCCTTTTACTGAGAGTTCAGCTCATGATTACTCCAAGCCTCAAATTGGGGTTGGCATGTCTGTTATTGCCTCCAAGATGGCATGCTTGTCTGTTGTAGATTCATTGTTAATCAACTGAAATGTGTTGTTACTTTCAGGAGGAAGCTGATATTGCTAAAGACCTGGAGGACCAGAATGCTCGGAGGGAGGCAGAGAGGCAGGAGTTCTTACAGTATTTGTTGGACGGTACGGATGGGGCGGGTTGGTGAGGGTGGACCCACAAGCTTGACTGGGTGGAGTAGACAGCTGTAACAGATCTATTGGATTTTTTTTATACATAACTAATGGGGTAGCTTCAAACTTGAAGCATGACTTCTTCTTTTCTTTTTCTTTTTTTTTTTGTATAAAGAAAATAAATCATTTAACATTTCCCTTTTTCTTTTAATGTAGCTCTTTCAACATTTTGCTGAATGGACCTGTCTGATAAATCAAGGTCTTCAGAGTTAAGGATGTTTTGGTTATTTTTATCAATTAAATCATTCAAGGTTTGATTGTTTGGATTTTATATTTTATATTTATATTTTATAGAATGGTAAAGAACAAATAGTAATCAAGAGCAGTGAATTTAGATTTGTAGCATTTTTATTAATAATTCATTACGATGAATTAATGATGTGATCCAGAATTGTAATATGCCTTAATTCTTTGAGTACCAGTGGCAGATATATATCGGATGGTGAATAAGATCACAAATTTGTTTCTTTGACCTTCCGATATTGTGAAGCAGCTAGGAGTGTGTGTAATATGACATTAATTGTCTGCAACATCACTCATTTCCACTGATAGTTTCAGTTTGTTACTATTAGTACTTTGACTGTAAACAGGATTTAGATGGAATCACCGTGAATCATTCAGAGTGTTACAGAAACAACCTGGTAAGAAGCGGTAAAACATCTGGAACCCAAAGAGTTAACATAATTTGATTCCTAACTTATTTTTTTATTATCTTTTTGTTTCCCCTTATCCTTTGTGACAGCTGAAAATGGTAGTGCCACTCTGCTGGCTCAGCTCCTAGACTACAATGCTAAGGCAAAGGAAACAGAAAGACTGTTGGAGGTTCTTGAGGAGGAGAAGTAAGCCCCTACGTCTCATGGCATCACCTGTGTCATATCCTTATCATTTCCCATAGCATCACCTGTGTCATATCCTTATCATTTCCCATGACATCACCTGTGTCATATATCCTTATCATTTCCCATGACATCACCTGTGTCATATATCCTTATCATTTCCCATGATATCAGCTGTGTCATATCCTTATCATTTCCCATGACATCAGCTGTGTCATATCCTTATCATTTTCCATGACATCAGCTGTGTCATATCCTTATCATTTCCCATGACATTAGCTGTGTCATATCCGTATCATTTCCCATGATATCACCTGTGTTATATCCTTATCATTTCCCATAACATCGCTGTCTGCCGCTATATGTATTTCTACTAAATCTGAAATTTTATGCGACCAGAAAAAATCTTTGTGTTTCTCAAATAATATCTAGTTGTGCACCTAGCAGACTTAAAGAGGAATGAAGACTTGAAATCTTGCATGAAGTTTTTTTTGTTGCACACTAGTGACAATTCAACCTCAACGTCGTCTTTCAAATGTAATATTTCATGCATAGTTGTGCATAGGTCATTCTATAAAAAAAAAAAAAAAGATGATGTGACTTACTTTCATTGTCTTGTAGACTTTCGTGCGATTTTTTTGTTTGATAGGAAAATTGTAGCAATTTTTTTGTTTTTTCGGAAGTCTGTGGAATTGTTCCATCTATGAATAATTTTTTTTTAAATATTTAGCACGCTAAATGTTTTCTTCACATTTTTGTTCACACTTTTGCCGTTTCAGAATGAAAGAAGATGACTGGTTCACTGTGAGATGGGAGGAGCTACAGAACGTCAGGAAGCAAGAAGTCTTAGGTAATGAACATAGTGGTATGAGAATGCTCATTATGATAATAATAATTATGACAACAACTGACAACAGGCTCAGACCACAAGGAAGTGAGTTCAAATCCTGGTCATGCTTGTTACGTGTCGTGTCCTTGGAAAGATGCTTTGCATAATAATATTATATATTAATTTTCCTGCACCCACCCATGTGGGAACTGGATTTTCACTCATTCTGGTGAGAAAGTAAACCTACAACAAGCTAGCATCCTTTCTAGGAGGTGATCTTTTAGCATCTATTCAGCTTCACGCTATTGAGATTTTAATAAACTCTGGTTCTTTGGGCCATACAGAGTTTGAAGACATTTTCTTTACATTCGAATAACATTGACAAAAGTTACGATAGCAATATTGAAACTTTAACCCTTTCACTGCCAGCTATGTGCAGCTGAATCCTATCTAAAAATCACTTTTTTAACTTGAAATAGTGAGAACAACTTGATTAAAAAACAAACTATTTCAGAGTCCTTGTTTTTCATTTTTGTGTGGAAAAGATGTGGGTGTTATATTTTAACAGCACACACTGAAATTAGGCTCCATCAGTGAATTTGGCAGTGAAAGGGTTGAAAGACACCAGTTCTTCAGGCTATATAGACCTGGATGGAATTTTCTTTATGTTTGAATGACATTGACAAAAGTTACGTTAGCAATGTTAACACTGCCTTGAGTTATCAAAATCATGAAATCTGTGAACTAACAACAGCAGCAGCTGTAAATTCAAGATTCTTAAGAACCAAACTTATTTTCTTTCAAAATTCTTTTGTTCAGATGCCATGAAGGTGATGCTGACGGAGCGTAACATGATTGAGCAGGCACGTCAGCTGGTGGAGACGGACAAGGATGAGACCAGGCGTGACGCCATGGAACAGTAAGTCTAAGACTTGCTGTAAGAAACTATGGCGGGCCATGAGAAATTAGTTTACGGGCAGTTATAGCCAAATTACGGCGAGGACCCAAGATATGCTTTTAAATCTTATTGCCATTGCGTTCTTCGTTCTCGTGTGTTATCCTTGTACACGGTAAAATTACTCTTTTGGGTCATCATTTTACTGAGAGTTCAGCTTGTGATTACTCCCAGCCTCAAATGGGCGTGCTATGTCTGTAGAATTTATGAGTCTACAATAGTGGATGCATAGTGGGCTATAAAACTGTCTTTATATTGAATCGAAGACATACAGTCCAACATGCATTCGTCAAACTCACGGATTCCCCAAACAAAAGTTGTCGTCCCAACTTTTTCCCTTTATTTTCTTTGTATTTAATTTACAGATTCCTCAAACAAAATCTGCCGGCTAAAATTAGACTCAGGCCTGGGGTTGCTGACATGATTGAGATTGAGATGCAACAAAGGTTTACTGCCTATTCCATTTTCACGCAGAATTTTTTCTCTGCTCTCTGATTTTTAGTCATTCTAGTCGTCTCCTTTGACAAAGTTGCGTTACACGATCTCCCCGAATCAGTCACGGATTCCTTGAATGACAGATTCTTCTGACAATTTTTTTTTTTTACCCAATGAGTTTGACGAAATCTTGGTGGACTAGTATATTTTTGTTCTTTCTATAGTAAAGTTCCTTCAACCCAGTGAGGCCCATAGAGCCGGAGCTTATACCGGTTTCCATAGCATTAAGCGGAACTGATGGTTTTTACATCATTTCCTAGACAGGACGCTAATCTGTCGTAGGTTTACTTGCCCGGCAGAATATGCCGGTACCTAGTGGTGTAAAGTGTATTTCCCAAGAAGACAACATGGGCACCTGCCAGATTTGAACCCTGGACCCTTGGATTAGGAGTCCAACGCTCTAACCACTTGGCTACCGCGCCACCTGTTCTTTCCATGCTTGTGTTATATGTTCCTTCCACTGATCACGTGTCCCATCCCCAGGGAATGCCTGAACGACGGCCAGATGGAGAGTCTGATTTACCACAAGGAGGCGGAGCACAAGAAGCTGGTCGCTAACTTGGCAGAGGAGGTGCGTGTGTGTGTTGTGTGTATGTGTGTGTGTCTTGTAGGAAATGTTCCTGTAATTCCTTTTGTAGCAAGTGTTGATACATCTTGTCAAAAAATTTCGTTATAAAATATACATTTTATTTTTCACATAGATAAAACTACGTGCTACTGGTCACACGTTCCATACAAGACTGATTGTTCATACATACATCACTCACAACACGGTGGCTGGGTATACTACAAGAACAACAATGTGTTGCGAAAACTTCGCTCAGTCATGATGGAAGAGTTAACTATAATAATGGTCGCTTCACTATATAGAGCATGAAGTATACATAGTTTTTCTTTGTTTTTTGTTCAGTGGTTCATGATGTTACTTTTAGTTGAAGCATAATGTAATGGCCATAAAGTAAGTAAAGTAAAGTTGCTTCAAAGCCAATGAGGCCCATAGAGCTGGAGCTTATCACAATTTCAGAAGCATGAAGCAGAACAAATGATTTTACATTATCTCCTGGACAGGACGCTAGTCTGCGTAGGTTTACTTCCCAAGCAGAATATGCCAGTACCAAATTCGCACCTGGGAGGGGGGGAGAGGAAAAATGGTATAAAGTGTCTTTCCCAAAGGCACAACACGGGTGCCACTGGATTTGAACCCAGGACCCAAGGATTAGAAGTCCTATGCTCTAACCATTCGACCACGGCGCCACCAAATCAATCTTACTAACAAAACATTTCTTTCAAGTATTTGTCTTATCCAGACATCATTTTTCAACTATTTGTTTAACCCTAACATATCCCCCTACCATTTGATAGACCCAGGGAACAAATCACTTCCAATAGCTTTGTTACCTAGCAATTTTTTTTTAAACATTTGTCTTTCCTGAACAAACTGTTCTCTGGGCTGTCTATTAGTATATATATATTATATATATTAGTAACATTAGTATATATTGTGCATCTACAAAATAGGAAATTTTGCATAAGCAACAAACAAATTTGGTGCTTCTCTAGTTTGATTGAGCTGCAGTTTAGGCTTAAAACAACAGTTTTGTTACCCAAAGAATAATTCTTCTAAAATCAATCTTTCCAAATTTTTTTTAAACGTTTAATTTCATGAACAAACTATTGCTGTCACATTCCCAGGAAGAGCTTCAGAAGGCAGCATTTGAGGCCCTCATGTTCTCCAAAGACTCAGCCCACCAGAGGATCAGTGCCCAGATTGCCCTCATTGAGAATGAGCTGGCTCAGATCACGGCCGTGGAGATGGAGAACTCAGCCCAGCGCATGCAGCATGAATTGGTGAGGAGGAGGAGGCGGAGGAGGAGGACGGAGTGTAGAGTGGGCGGAAAAGGGAGAGACCGTATGGAGTTTTGTGTGTTTCTTTTTCTTTTTTTTTTCCTCTTCTTTCTCTTCTTCTTTTTTTCTTTTTCTTCTTTTTCTTCATCACCTTCTTCTTCTTCTTCTTCTTCTTTTTCTTCTTCTTCTTTCCTTCCTCCTCTTCCATCTCCCTGTCTCTCTCTTTCTCTTTCTCTCCATATTTATGTTATTATTTTCATGTTCCTCCACTACAAACTCACATGGAGTCATGATTACAGGTGTTTTCCACCTATAATACTGGAATAAGCTTGTGTGCAACCATTTGTACCATTTTCAAACATCCCTAATCTTTCATGTAGGTGCAATCAGGTTTCCAATGTTCTCTGCACTGTCATCATCAAAGAGCGAGACATTTCCTCAATACCGAGTTGGAGCTAAGCAAGAGTTAGCATCAAGTAATTCTCACAAACAGTGAGGCGAGAAAATTCTGCCTGCCATTGCATTGATTCACACAAACACAGTACTCATTTTTTGTTCTTTTCTTTTCTTTTTCTTTTTTTTTTTCTTACATACAAATGGTCTCAATACTTACCTCCCCTTTCTCTTCTTCCCTCCATTTCCACCCCCTCCCCCCACCCCCTTAGAATGTGGTGGCTGACCAGAGGATAGCCTTGTCTGCCTTGTTGAGTCAGCTGATGGAGGAAAAGGAGAAAAGACAGTGTGAGCTCAAGAAACGACTGGTCAGTAGAGACAATGCTGTTGCTCTTCTTCCGTCTGTGTCTGTCTGTCAATTTGTGTCTGTGTCTGCCTCTGTCTGCATTTCTCTTTCTGTTTGTCTGTCTGTCTCTCTCTCTCTGCATTTATATTTATCTACTTATTGAGCTACTTGCCTATCTGTCTACATATCTAGCTGGCTGGCTATTTATCTATCCGTCCATCTATCTATCTATCTATCTATCTATCTATCTATCTATCTATCTATCTATCTATCTATCTATCTATCTATCTA
>JBDFRD010168321.1:0-12171 GCA_039654405.1 Bullina lineata | reverse complement strand
AAGAAGAAGAAGAAGAAGAAGAAGAAGAAGAAGAAGAAGAAGAAGAAGAAGAAGAAGAAGAAGAAGAAGAAGAACGGTATCAGCTCGTCGTCTTCAACGGCGACGACAACAACAATGAAAATGATGATGGATGATTATGATGAGAATGATGATGATGAAAATTACACGCTCCAATTATCGGTGAAATATAGAATTTAGCATAAAAGAAAACAAACCAAACAATAAATAAACAAACTAACGTTTCGGCCTCAACTTTAGTCAGGAAAAAGATAATAATATATTGTTGCAGAAATAAGCGCATATAACATGGGAAATGCAAAGTGGGTAATACATGTACAATTAAATTAAAATAACCTATCCCAAATTAGCCAAGCTGAAAAACAAAAGAAACGTGTCGACAATAGACATCTCCTGTTTCCAGGGTGAACGTTACACTGTTGCTGTTGTCTAGTCTATCCTGAGTGATAAAGAAAAAAGGAAGCAAAATGCACATTGAGATCTAGATCTACTATCTATGCTACATGTTTTACATTCAAATCCCTAAAGAATCCCCACCAGTTCGAGTGACCACCTCTTCTGTGAGCCTATAAAGAAAACATTTCACCGAAAAAAAATGCTCAGTGGGAAACAGACACTGCCTAAATGAAAGCATAAAGATAATATAATTTGTTAGGCTAGATCTATATCTAGATCTAGATCTAGCAAATCTTTCTTTACAAGAAAGAAAAAAGAAATGAAAATTAATAGTTTAATTTTGGTTCGCGTTCATAGCGTAGTTTATATTCTGGCTATATATTGATCATTTATCTGGCAAGAAATAAAATGAAATGTGCTGTAAATGAGTTTGTCCCAGACATCAACAACAACGTCTCAATGGATTGAAATCAAACAAAATGTAAACCCTTAGATCTACTGAATGATACACGTGCCTGTTCTTTTTAATTTTGCAGATGCACGAAGTTTCTTAGGACGCAGCACATGGGAAAACTGATAGTTGATAGATCTAGATTTAGACTTCTAGATCTAGCCTAACCAAGAGTGAGACTCTCATTGTCGCGCGCAGGTCACACGGTTGTTATTGTTTTGTTTGTGGATGAGATGCAGAGATGGGTCTCTCGCTTCTCAGTCCTCTCGTGCTAGGCCTAGATCTAGATTCTCTATGCTAGACTCTAGACAGATATAGATCTAGATCTAGATTTATGATAGGTCTAAATCTATGTCAACTTCACTTGGACCCAGGACATAATTTGTTAATAAATTGTAAAATAATTAAATAACCATGACCTATATATAGATCTAGATTCTAGAATATCTCTAGAGATAGATCTAGATATATAATATTTTTTTTATCTAGGTCTTCAGCTTACAGTTACAGTGCAGTCCACATACAGGAAGGATTTCCGAACGCGGTCTCATACCCCAAGTAACTAGAGAGGGCTTTCTTTGGTGGGATAGGATAAAAAAAAGAGGGGCCTTACCCCTAACCCTAACCCTTACCCTATCACTAATCCTTACCCCTAACCCTAACCCCTACCCTACCCTATCACTAACCCTTACCCCTAACCCTTACCTCTAACCCTAACCCTTATCCCTAACCCTTGAATTCTTGCAATGCCACCGCGTTCTTAAAACCTCCCCACATTATATCTTGGCATCTCTTTACTCGACATTCCGCATATAAATCTAGTCCCAACAATGTTGTTATGAAATCTCATTCTCGACCTCCCGTGAGCCCTGTCCTCTTATCTTGACATAATCATTAATATCCTTGCTAAGGCTGACTGACCGCATTTTAACCCTAGTCCCTCTTTGCTATGATGGTGGACCGGAAATTCTTATTATCTACGAAAAAAGGGCGGAACGTTACAATACATTATAATGAGTACTTCTGGGCTAATTCCCCACGAACTGTCCAGCTCAGCACTCCCTCTTTCTATGTCTTGATCGATATGTAGTGGAAGCAGCTTCTCAGTGAGGGATCAGAACCAAGAAAGGTCTTTAAAATAGTGAAAAAGAACTTTACTGGCTATAATAAATAGAGACATGTTTAAGCTCTATTCACCATGTTTTACAAAAGTGGCGATGACTACCAAGGTGAATAGGCCTCACACTTATGACACCACCCTAGATGGTTTCATTTGAAAGTTGTCTTGACATAATGGTGTTGTTTAAAATGTCTGAAGGCTATCATTTGGAATTTGGATCACATGAAGTTGTTTGTTTTTAATTACCTCTCCCACAGGTCAGTGGTCTCCACCTAAGAACCCACACCTAGCGAGACACGATGACTGTGTTCTTAGCCGGAGTGGGCTCTTAAACGGATTTCAAAGAAAAACGATGTTTGCAATTGTACAGTGTAACTCAGTCTGGGGGACTAAATAAATGGTCACTAACATATTAATGGAGCGTCATCACTGACCAAGTCAATCCGTGATTGGCTTACTTTTTAAACCCCAATCAAAATCATGCTTATAATCCCTGTTTGATGCAAAACAATGCAAGATGCTGGCGGCTCCTTTCCATAAAATCTAAGTTAAAATGAAACATTTTTGATGTTTGAAAGGATTAATCCACTATGCAGTGATTACAACACTAACCAGCTCACACAATATTACAGTATAAAAAGGGCTTGATTTGATTTGATAGTGTTGGATAATTTATAATTTTCTGTTCTCTCCTTTTGCCAGGGCGCTTCAAGAAGTAGAATCCAAAGTGAGGTTCCCTGTTGAGGAGCATGAGGTCAAGCTACGCAATAACTTGCTCATTCAGAGGCAACAAATGTTAAACTGCGATCTCAGCCTTCAAGTCGGTGAGGAAAACATTGCTGCACATTCCTGTGTTGTGGCGGCTTTCAGTCCTAAAATTGCAACACATATTTCAAAGGAGTGTGCCAAGAATGTTGGTGGTAGGCGAGGAGGAAAAGTGAAAAAATTCACGATTGACCTGTCTTCGTTTAGCCTTGAGGTTGTTAATGCTGTCGTCGAGGCATTCTACTGCGGTGTGTTAGAAGTGGAGAGGCATCAGGCACAAGAGCTACTGGATGCCGTGGAGTGGTTTCAGACTCCTGAACTAGTCTCATTAATCAAAGAATTTCTTTTGGAAGAGGAAAGGACAGTCATTAAAGTATTCCCATCGTCTTGTATCAAGACGACTACACAGAGAGAAAAACGCAGAACTTCAAGTCCTGACAAATCCAGTGCGTGCTCGGTCCGCTCAGTTTCCCAGTCTGCAGAAGAGGAAACTGTGACGAAGCTGGTGACGCGAAGCGGGAGGTTGTCCAAAGCAACGATGAAGAAGGCGAACTACGACAAGGCACAAAAAGGATCTAAGACACTCTCAGTTGCCGTGGGGAAATTAGTGAAGACAGCTACTCAGCTGAACATGACAGTGGAAAAGGTCAGGGATGATGACCATTCACTCTCTGAGAATATTAGTGACCAAGGAGCAGCGAAAGATGCTGGAATAAATTCTTCAAATGTGCCGAGAATTTCTGTGACTAGAGTTGAAAAATTCGAACATTTCAGTCATCTCAAGTCTCTTCTGTGCAGTCCGTTGAAAGTGAAGCAAAAAAGAAAGCTCTTTAAGCCGATCAAAATACAATTAAATACCCCTGGGAAGAAAGGACAGGAACTTGACACTCAGTCATCAACAGTAGAAGTAGAAGTCATTCCTGATATTGAAACCGCCACAAAAGAGGGGATTAATTCACCTTGTAGTAACAAGACTTTTTCAACTGAAGAAACTGGAGTGGCAAAGTGTGAAGCGACAATTTCTGACAAAGACAAACATTCTGTGGAAGAGGTTCAGAAGACAGTCTTAGATGATGGGGAGAAAGGGATTGATGTTATGCAAGGGCCTGGAGAGACAGAGGAAGACCTGTGGCAGAATGAGAACACCACTTTTGAGGTAAGAGTTTTGTGTTTGTATATTGTACTTCTGTCTCGCTTGTTTTGTGTGCAGCCAGTGCTGTGAAGCTGAACGCAGTGAGTGAAGAATAAAAAAAGTGACTATTTTTGTCTCGTTTTGTCTCCTGTCGCAGATTCTAATCTTTGTGCTTCTTGTGAGGTTTTTTACAGGAAGCTAAAATTGCATGTCATGCTAGAGTGGTACTCATAATATATTGTGCATTAAAATCACAGTGATTTGAGACTAATACATTTCGTGTTAGACAAGGTTTACTGTCATCTCAATACACTGATAGTGATATATGCATATAAAAAAAAAAGGAACTTGTAAATGTAGTGTGTCATGTTTTCTGCCAAAACTGTTACAAATTTTTATAAAAATCTTTGCTCCCTGTTGTAGTAAGCATTGCTAATGGATGATTTTGATTGTTATAATTTAGAACTGAATTTCTAAAGGGTGGCTCATTATAACTCCTTCCAGTAAACATAGTTAGAGAGAAAGTGATTAAGGTCATAATGACAACTTTACAGGTTCGCTGTAAGAAATTATGGGGAGCTGTCAGAAATTACGGTTTACGGGCAGTTACAACCAAATTACCGCGAGGATATGCTTTTTAAATCTCATTACCATTGCGTTGTGTTCTTCGTTCTCTGGCGTTATCCTTGTACGTGATAAAATTACTCTTTAGGGTCCTCATTTTACTGTGAGTTCAGCTGGTGATCACTCCAAGCCTGAAATGGGGTTGGCGGCATGTCTATAATGAACATAGAATACCAGGGCTAGGATAAGAAACAGCTGGATGTGGAAAGCAGAGATGATTTTTAAAAAAAACATTTTTTTTCTGTTTTGTCGGGACTTTTAAATGAGAAGGCGTGTAAACATCATTTTTGGGCTGGTTTTGATAGTTTGGATTGATGTACAAGGGATTCTTGTAACAAAAGAAAAAAGTCCTAATTTTAAAGCAAACTTTTTTCTGTGCAGTTTGGTGTTCATACTTATTTAGTGTAGGCAGTGGAAAGATGCGGTATTTTATTTTTAAAATTTTAATAATAGAGAAGTAGTGTAAACTTGAAATTGTTGGAACTGAGCCATTATTTCACGGTGTTAATGTCTGAATCCTTTTTTAGATACCATGTATAATGTCGGTAGCAGAAATATCTAATTCTAGGTTTCTGTGTTCTACAGAGTCTTGACAGGAGCATTTTGGACCCCAACCTAGCTCCAGAATTAGACTTCCTGCTGGGCAAAGTGGACCGCATCAGGTGCAAGTGGTGCTTGTTAACCTTCACCAAGATCGATGAATACAACAATCACATCTCAAACCATCCCAAGTACAAGTGCGACCTTTGCCCCAGGGAGTTCAACTTCAAACATCATCGCACCAGACACGTGATGAGGGATCATGAGAACAACGTACATCTCAAGTGCAATGATTGCCCATTTCAGGGTGGCACTGAAGCTCAACTACGCGCTCATACGCTAGGAGTTCACAGCAAGAAGCCATTCCAGTGTCCTGTCGAAGGGTGCTCCTTCGCCTCCCTCAAGCATTGTTATCTGGCAAACCATTCTCAAATTCATGCCAGTGTGAAGAGATTCTCTTGTGAGAAGTGCGGCCAGTCTTTCGCCTTAAAACAGGGCCTGAGAAGCCATCGCCGTGCGTGTTTTACCTTGGAGGAATTCTTGTGTGACCTTTGCGGGCAAGGGTTCAATCATTTCCATAGTTTAAAATGCCACAGGAAAACTTTTCATTTTGGAGAGAAACCTTACACCTGTGATATCTGTAAACATGCCTTTAGCTACCGGGCAAATCTGCGTCGCCACAAGCGTATCCACGAAAATTCTTTCCCTTACTCGTGCCTTGTCTGCAAACAGAAGTTCCGACACTCCAACTCGTTGAAGGCCCATGTGAAGAAACACAAGGATTTACCAACAGATTTGGAAATGTCAATGACTGACTTTCGCAGCCCTAGGAATAGATTGGGTGGTCGCAATTATAAAAAATACCGACAAAACAATATCATCAGCACCGGCTCTACTCCGATATCACCTGAAATAGAGATGGAGCAAGCAGTTGTGTTTGTTCCAGATTTTCATCGTAATTCCATGCCCTTGTTTCCCACAAATGAGGTACTTTCAATTCAAGAAGTCTCTGGGAAGCATTCAGCCCAGGTGGAGAATGTAGGCAAGGGAGGGACATTAGTGGATGACGAAGACATAGAAAGCTCCGTAGAGAACAACAGTGTTGACAAGACTCAGAATCGAGAGCTATCCTCCAACTGCAAAGAAGAGCAAGGCATGGAAGTGTCCTCTGGACTGGACAGTGCCGGAGCATTGGTGGAGTACCTCCCTCAACTTCCACTGAAGACAATACAAGTCAGCTCTGAATCCCCACAAGACAAAGTGACATTTATTGCACCTGACTCTTCAGAAAAGTTACGCCTCCATCCGCAGGGTGAGTTTGAGAAAAACATTCCAGGGGCAGTAGCTAATGCAAATGCCTGCTCAATAGTGCTCACATCAGCAGCAGGTTCTGAGGGTGAGCCTTTCTCTGAAATTCTCACCAGCGGGCTAAGTGAGAATGGTGGCAACGCAAATAAAGAAGAAGCAATGGCTGTAGAGATGCTTACACCAGAAGGAACAAGCCTGGCCCGCGTTATCTTTGCCACGTCTAAGAAGAATCCAGGACTGTCAGTGGGTTCTTGTAGGTCTGTACCAACATCCACATCCCTGGCACCGATGGCATCAAGAGCAGTGCCTGATGTCAAAACTGAAACTCCAGACGTGCATTGCACAGTGATGGGGAGTAGTCAAGGTGGGATATCGGCAAAGAAACTGAATGTAGGCGATAGCGCAAAAAAGTCTTTGGCCAATTTAGGCGATGGGGCAAAAAAGTCTTCGGTCAGTTTAGGCGATGGCGCAAAAAAGTCTTTGGCCAATTTAGGAGATGGGGCAAAAATGTCTCTGAGCGTAGGTGATGGTGCAAAAACGTCTTTGGCCCTTGGCGGTAAAACGAATGGCCAGGCTAGTTTAGAAACACTGGCGGAGATCTGCTTTAATTCCAGCGCTGGTTAACATGAGTCGTTTAGAGCTTTTCTTGTTAAAACAATGATGGCCAGTTTGTAGGTTTGTTGCATTTTAGAGGGACAGTTATTTTGGGGTTGAATTTGAGCTAGAAGTGTTAGTGCTGTCATTCAGAAGAAGGTAGCTGCATGGGAATCCTGCTTTGAAGCAGAAAAGTAGCAAAATGTACATCATTATGTTGTGCATTAATAAAAGCAATCCTTTTATAAAAAAAAGTGTGTTTACTCAAAGTCTAAGAGAGGCTTTGTCAGAAGCTCATTTCTCATCATGGTTATATTGAACAGTGGTGTGGTGGCCGAATGGTTAGAACTTTGGACTCCTAATCCAAGGGTCCAGGGTTTGAATCGGGAGGTGACCATGTTGTGTCCTTGGGAAAGATACTTCCATTTTTCCTCTCCTCACCCAGGTGCGAATTGGGTACCGGCATTCTCTGCTGGGAAATAAACCTACGACAGACCAGCGTCCTGTCTAGGAGATGATATGAAAATCACCTGTTCCACTTAATTAAAACGCTACCGAAACTGGGATAAGCTCCGGCTCTATGGGCTTCATAGGCCTTGAAGTCATGTATTTACTTACTGAGTGCTAATTCATAAATCCAAATTGTTCATTATTTCAAACATGAATAACATGATGACTTGAAAAAGTAGGCAAGAAAACCCAGCGCCAGTACAATTTAACCACTGACAGGGTTGAATGTCTAATCCAGGGGTCATAGCACTCTAGAATCCCCTAGAAGAAAAAAAAAATCTTCCTAGAATCTCCTAAAATTTCCTAGAATTTTTCATTTTCTCCTAAAATCTTCTAAATATTTGGCAGACTTGCCAACTACTGATATAATATTTTTGTACTCAAAATTGTGAAACCGGACATGGACGATCACTGGGTAGTAGGGCGAGTAATCAATTGAAGTATCGAATGATTTTTACAAACGTTCTTTATTTGTACTTAGTTAGAGAGCAATCTAGAATGTTTTGAAAACATCCTAGATCAGAATCTCGTAGATATTTATAGGCCAATAGTGCTACGACTCTAATCATGTGTTGACACGGGTCTTTCCTCTTCAAGTCATCACGTCATTCGTTTTTGAAGTGCTGAAAAACTTGGATAATTTATGAGTCACTCCTGGAATTTTGTTCATAACCATGATGACAAACGACGTTCTGACACAACCTCATCAGTTACAAAGGCATTTTGGAGGAAAGAAAAGTATGGAAACTCACTGTCTTGTTCTAACAGACATGCCAATTTTACGGGTTGGCCGTAAGAAATTACGGTTCATGGGCAATTACGGCCAAATTAGGACGCAAGATATTTATATGCTTTTAAATCTGGTTGTTGTTGCGTTCTAGTTCTCTGGTGTTATCCTTGTATGTGGTAAAATTACTCTTTTGGGCCCTCATTTTACTGCGAGTTCAGCTCGTGATTACTCCAAGCCTCTAATGGGGTTGGCATGTTTGTTCTAATGTAGGCTGGATTTCTGTTGGTCTTTATTATGTTAATTATGCGATAAAGTCGATAAAATCGATGCTTGAGCCATGCTATAAATCAATGTTTTCATTGTTTGCATACACAATGTATGTGTTTGATAATTGTCTTTGAGTTCACCATCAACCAAATCACAATCTGTTCTTATTTTCATTTTGAGCTTTTACCTTGCTTGCATGCAATGTATTTTGATTGCGTTGGGGTGCATTTAGTAGTTTAGCACTAAATTTTTGCAATCCAATGAAAAAAAAAATATTGGAACTTCATGATAAATGCTCAATTTCTAGACATCTGCGTCAACATTTTCAAACATTATCATTCATTATGTGTCACTGAATGAGTTACATTGTACATGTTATACATGTATTATATATTCATCATGGAGAGAGAGAGTCTTTCTCTTTCGATAAGGGGTGAAAGCATCCAATGACATCAGACAGTCCCTATTTCTGTTCTTGTTGTGCCCGTCAATCTGTTACATGTTTACCTTCTAAAGAGGTTGTCCTGTTTGTTTGTTTTCTTTTTAATGCAACTAGAACCTGAAAATGTCTTTGAGTGTACAATACATGTATTTATTTTTTTTTTAATCTCTCTGTTTCTTTGTTCTTGTATTAATTGTTGTCAAACTTTTTGTTCGAATTTTGGATAATTGGTGCTTCTATTTTTTTGTTCTCATATTTTTTTCCTATTAGTATTTGCCCCAGTCAGAGATTAGATGTAAATTCTACTGCCATGATTACTGTCTCTGAATGTTTTTGGTTTTATTTCTTATGTGGGTTTGTTTATATTATCTAAAATATTAGGCAAAACAATGAAAATGATATGCCAAATGTTCTAGTTTTTGTGTATTGTACATGTAGACCTACTTGATAAAGTTCATGCCATTTCAGTGTCTATGTGAAAGTGAGCAATTTATGCTCTGTTTAGTTAGTAAACAGGACTAACGTATGATTTTATTATGTGTGGTCTTTCTTTCAAGCTTTACGTTTCTCTTTTGCACTTTCGTACCGTACATTACCCCTGTTGAATACATGTGTATCTATGTAAAGTTGCTTCAAGGTCTTGAGATGGATAGAACTGAAGCTTATATCCCGGTTTCAGTAGCAAGAAGCGAAACTGTTGAGTTTAACACCACCTCCTAGACAGGACACCAGTCTGTCGTAGCTGCTTTACTTTCCCCGGCATAATATGCCGGTACGCAATTCGCTTGGGTTTGGAGAGGAAAAAAAGGTGTACAGTGTCTTTCCCAGACTCAACAAGCTTACCCCTAGTCGAACCTGGATCCTCGGAATTGAGAGTCCAACTCTCTAACCCTTCTGCTACTGTACCACTCAGCTTGTATTATTACCTAGTGTAATATAATGTGAAAGAACTTGATTGAATGGAGTGGTTTATGTTTAAGGTGTCATGTTCTTTTGAAAAGTATAGAGTTTTCTTTTTCATGCTGATTTGATAGGTTGGCAAAATAACAGTATTACATAGGTGCAAGATTGCCAGCCAAATGGACGACGCTAAAAATTTGTTGCCAACCAAATGATTTTTTTGGTCATATGTGTGTATTATGATATTGGGTTACGTTTGATGAATGTTGTGCCAATCACAGTACTTCATAAGGACCGGTAAGGTTTTGCAGGCTTTTTCAGATTCTCGCCGCCAGCATGCAGGCTTCTACTGATTGCATGCTGAACTTTTCTCATTCAGTTGTTGAATGTCTGTTTTATTCTTTCATTGGTGTCTGGAAATTACTTTAATACAAAGTAGATTCAATGTTAATAATCCACGCCGATTCCATGTTGAATGTAGAATTTATATCATTGTTAATTTTTATTATTATTGTCTATCGCTCATTATTTTCAGTAACTGTCGTAAGTAGAAGATTTTGATTGTGAAATATTCGTACACAGTGTGTTCAGCCCGTTAAACAGTACGGCTTTCTGATTCGAACCTTTTTTGAAAAGCTGTTTAAGTTCAAGCCATAATTACATGTATGTAGTTGAAATTTTACAAAGAATAAAAGTCAGAATGGCACTCAAGTCTTTGAAATCTTTTTTGTAACATGGCGAAAAAACATCAGTATTGACGTTTATGGCACTTGTTGCCAATTTGCAATTTAGGTCTCTTATCTTTTTCATCATTAATATTATTATTATTATGTCAGAGGTCAATTGTAGATTTTGTGGCCAGAAAAGCTTAGACGGTAGGGCGTTCACTTTCTGAGCACATGGATCTGAGTTCAGTTCCCACTAGTGGCAGGATTTTTTCTGCAAACTTGTGATCTTTAACGTTATTTTCCTTCAAGATAGATCTCTGCTCATTGAGAGGAGAATGACAGACAGTGGGGTTTAATACATAGTTCAAGAACGAGGGAATGCTAAAAGAGAAATGATCTTCTCCTCCTCCTCCTCCTCCTCCTCCTCCTCCTCCTCCTCCTCCTCCCGAACATTAATAGAACACTAATGAATGGTTTGTTCAGCTTAACCTAGAGATATAAATTATAATTCTAACGCTGAATGCCTTTAAAAACATAGGCCAAGTAAAAAAAAACAAAGTTGTTGTTTCATAACCCAAACTAAAGTGCCTTCGTTACCAGACCTTGAGCACACTCACACAACTTTGCCTCGGGCACCACCACCGCCACTACCAAAGCACTACCACCGCCATCATCACAACCGCCACTACCAAAGCACCACCAAAGCCATCACTACCACTACAAGTACATGTACATGTATCACCACAACCACCACCACGAGACACGGAAGAAGAAATAAAGAAGCTAGTACAACACGGCACAAGACACGCCAATCACGACCAGGCGACAAACAACATAACGGCCCACACCGGCTAGGAGAGGAAGACGTGGACGACACGTGGACCCTCTGACACACCCGGCCGGAACTGTCGCCAACACGGGAAGCTAAAACAGCATCAACACGAGGCAGACAGCCAAGCAGACACCAAGGATATGATCCCGGTATCCACCAATCGAATGCAGGCCACTCCGTCGGCGATATCAGACCTGCTAGCATCCAGGACTGGAAAACCGACGTTGAATAACCTACCTGTTGTACCTTAGTCCCTATCTGTGCACAATATTATAAAGCCAGTTTACGTCTGAAATCGTTTGTCTTGGAACTAAGCTTCCCTGGTGCTAGACATCAGATTACATGGTGTACAACAATATACGACTGTGGTCTGTTTATTTAATTTTAGAAGACTAAAAAAAAATAAACAAGCACTGGAGGTAACTGCGGATATCCTCGTGTTGAACAGCGTGAAAAGTATTACCTCCCTTGGTGAGGTTTAAGAATAATAGTATGCAAACTGAAAAGTTCAAGAAAGGTAAACAGACGTAGCAATTTCGAGTACACGAATCAACTTCCTTAAGACTTAAGGACATTTGAACGTCAAAGAAAACATGAACTCAAACAACTGGAAACAGTGGAAACATTGTTTTCCCTCCAGTGGCCATCCAGCCTCGGTACAAGGCCGTGTGGGAAGTGTGTGTGGATGCAGATGAGTAGAAAGAGGTTCAGATCTACAGACATTGTGTTTTCTTTGTTTCATTCACCATTGGATGGAAGCGCCGTTGTTGTCGTCGTCATTGTTGTTGTTGTTGTTATTGTTGTTGTTGTTGTTGTTGTTGCTGTTGTTGTTGTTGTTGTTGTTGTTGCTGTTGTTGTTGTTGTTGTTGTTGTT
>JBDFRD010168100.1:0-12177 GCA_039654405.1 Bullina lineata | reverse complement strand
GTGTGTGTATGGGTTGGATGTGTGTGTGTGGGTGGGGTGGGGGTGTGTGTGTATGGGTTGGATGTGTGTGTGTGGGTGGGGTGGGGGTGTGTGTGTATGGGTTGGATGTGTGTGTGTGGGTTGCTACACATGCTACTTCATAATGAAAATGAGGCCATGAAACGTGTCAGCTAGGCTATTATTGGAAACAGGTGGAGTGAGTTGGGTGGGGGGGGGGTGTTATAGGCTACTGTAGCCTGTATATATATCCACTTTCTAACCTTTAACCTCTTCACTGTGTTATTGACACTGGCTTTGCATACAATTAAAAAAAACTTTTTCTCCCTCAATTTCTCTCTTGGGTAACACATTAGAGTAACACACTTGAGTAACACACCTGAGTAACACACTTCAATAACACACTTGAGTAACACACTTGAGCAACACACTTGAATAACACACTTGAGTAACACACTTGAGCAACACACTTGAGCAACACACTTGAGTAACACACTTGAGTAACACACTTGAGCAACTCACTTGAGTAACACACTTGAGCAACACACTTGAGTAACACACTTGAGTAACACACTTGAGCAACACACTTGAGTAACACACCTGAGTAACACACTTCAATAACACACTTGAGCAACACACTTGAGCAACACACTTGAGTAATACACTTGAACTACACACTTAAGTAACACACTTCAATAACACACTTGAGCAACACACTTGAGTAACACACTTGAGTAACACACTTAAGTAGCACACTTGAGCAACACACTTCAGCAACACACTTGAGCAACACACTTGAGCAACACACTTGAGTAACACACTTGAGCAACACACTTGAGCAACACACTTAAGTAACACACTTGAGTAACACATTATTTACATAGTGGTCTTCGTGAAAGGCTCAATTGGAGGCTTGCTGAATTTCTTTGATTAGATATGTCTGTTTTCACAATGCAATGGTGTTTACTGAAATATCATATTGAGCTATAAGCATAACAGTTTAAAGCTTTTTTTTAGTATTCACACTAACCATAAAATAATAAATTCCAGACAGTTGTTTACTATGAATTATTTAAATTTGGGATCAGGTCTATTCTGGTATTTTAACCCCCCCTCCCCCTGATATCTTACCTTGACATTTATTGTATGGAGACTCATAAAGAAAATAATTTGCAGTTGAGATAAAAAAAAAGTTTTTTAAAATCGCAATGGGTTGATCAGCAAAAAAATTCCTCGTGACATTTCTGTTTATTTTCCCCAGGCGAAAGTTGTTGAAAAACTAATGGGACCAGCATTGAAAACGGAGTTCAGCTCAGCACCTCTGAACCAGCCCTTTGAGGTCATCTTCAGCCTTTATTCTGGAGGTCATGGTGAGAGCACAACTTTGACCTGGGACTTTGGAGACGGAAATCCTGCTCTTGTCACACCACGAGAAGGTAATTATGCTCTTGTCACACCACGAGAAGGTAATTAAGCTGTTGTCACACCACGAGAAGGTAATTAAGCTCTTGTCACACCACGAGAAGGTAATAATGCTGTGGTCACACACACCACGAGAAGGTAATAATCCTGTGGTCACACACACCATGAGAAGGTAATAGTGCTCTTGTCACACCACAAGAAGGTAATTAAGCTCTTGTCACACCACGAGAAGGTAATAATGCTGTTGTCACACCACGATAAGGTAATTTTGCTGTTGTCACACCACGATAAGGTAATTATGCTCTTGTCACACCATGAGAAGGTAATAATGCTCTTGTCACACCACGAGAAGGTAATAATGCTGTTGTCACACCACGAGAAGGTAATTATGCTGTTTTCACACCACGAGAAGGTAATTATGCTGTTGTCACACCACGAGAAGGTAATTATATTTTTGTCACAGAAGAGAAGGTAATAATGCTGTTGTCACACCACGAGAAGGTAATAATGCTTACTTGCTGACCCGCTGATTTCACCACGAGAAGGTAATTAGTCTGTTGTCACACCACGAGAAGGTAATTAGTCTGTTGTCACACATGAGAAGGTAATTGTGTTTTTATCACACAAGAGAAGGTAATTATTCTTACTGGCTGACCCCTGACTTTGTTGCTTCCATTACCCAGCGAGCTCATGTATGATGAATTATTGTCAGATATCATCTTTTTCTTCATCTTCCTTCTCCTCTAATTTGAAATGTTAGTTTAAGAATCCTCCTCCTCCTCCCCTTCCTCCTCCTCCCCACTCCTCCTCCCCCTCCCTCTCCTCCTCTTCCTCCTCCTCCTCCCATCCTCCTCCTTCCCCTTCCTCCCCTTCCTCCTCCTCCTCCTCCCCTTCCTCTCCTCCTCCTCCTCCTTCTCTTCCTCCTCCTCACCATCCTCCTCCCTCCTCCTCCTCCTTCTCCTTCTCCTTCTTCTCCTCCTCCTCCTCCCCCTTCCTTTCTTCTTGTTCTCTACCCAACCCTTAAAGACATTTCATATAAAGGGCTCCCAAGAAGAGACTGCCCAATAGTTACTTGCTATCTTCAGGTCATGGACTAAATGGAGCTGACACACGTTCTGTGACATATACCAGTACAGGCCGCAAAACTATAAACGGTGGGTAACAATAGTTCAGTTTTATAGCCGTTTACTGTGTGTTGTACCTATGAAAATAAAAGAAAAAAAATCAAAGTTCCTTCAAGGCCATAAGTCCCATAGAATCAGAGCTTATCCTGGTTTCAGTAGGATGAAGCAGAACAGATAAATTAACTTCATCTCTAGACAGGATGCTAGTCTGTCGTAGGTTTACTTCCCCAGCAGAATATGCTGGTAAGCAGTTTGCACCTGTGTGGGAAGAGGAAAAATGATGTAAAGTGTCTTTACTAAGGACACAACGCGGTCATTTCCCGGATTCAAACCCTGGCCCTTGGATTATGAGTGCAATGCTCTAACTATTCGGCCACCGCGCCACCTTCCGAAAATGAGATGGAATATAGAAAGGCGCTGCAGAGGAGTTTAAAATGTGAAAAATACTGTAAAGAAATATGTCGAGGAAGTTAGACAGAGGAAGGAAAATGCATCGGAACAAAAAGTAAAATAAAACACACATGTATATGCAAATTATTAAAACGTTATCTCTGAGCCAGACATGCCATTTTTACGGGTTCATCGTAAGAAATTACGGGGAACTGTCAGAAGTTATGATTTACGGGCAATTACGGTGAAAATATATGCTTTCAAATCTCATTGCCAATGTGTTCTTCGTTCTTTGGCGTTATCCTTGTACGCATTAAAATTACTCTTGTGGGTCCTCATTTTACTGCGAATCCAGCTCGTGATTACTCCAAGCCTCAAATGGCGTTGGCATGTCTGCTGAGCTGAACATGAGATGTAAACCATTATCGTTGTCGGAAAGTTTGTACTCACACATTATTATACCATATATAATATGACATTATTATACCATATTGTTATACCATATATAAAATTGCAGTTTAGTAAGTTAACACTTGCAGTCAAACATCGGTGGCATGTATCCAATTGAGGTCATGACTTTTTCAAGGGAAAGAGATTGAACCAGGAATCCCTTGCTACAAATTATTACAAGGTTTTGTTTGTTTGGGTTTTCTTTGTAAAGGCCTCAAAAGATCTAGGGCTGGATGCAGTTTTATTAAACTAGGGCTAGATGCAATTTTATTAAACTTGGGCTACATGCAATTTTATTAAACTAGGGCTAGATGCAATTTTATTAAACTAGGGATAGATGCAATTTTATTAAACTAGGGCTAGATACAATTTTATTAAACTAGGGCTAGATGCAATTTTATTAAACTAGGGCTAGCTGCAATTTTATTAAACTAGGCCTAGATGCAATTTTATTAAACTTGTTTATCCCTGTTACAGTGAAAGCCACAGCGCCGCTAGGACAGATGGAGGAAGACACTGTGGATGTCAGTGTTATTCAAGGCGTGCTGGAAAGTGATGTCATAGTCACGACCAACGGAGATCGAAGTCTTGGTCGTGAGTTTCCTTTCCGTTGATTTGTTCGGGTTTTGGATTCAATACATTCTTCACATATTGACATTTGTAAATGTTTGAATCTCTGAATGTTTTCTTCGACATAATAAAAAAAATGTACTTTATATTATCTCCTGAGTTTTCTCAAGTTCTGTCTTATGACAGAAACATTTCTGTTCCATTCTAATATACTTTTTACTAAAATGCAGTTAAAATTTGATTCTTTACAATGAAAGTGAAGAATAATTAACAAGCATTCTCAGACTTCTTTAGCCAAGAAGCACATCAGTCAATATTCAAGGCTAAAATTTAGGGTTTAATGCCTTTCCTCTACAATATAAATCCCCAAAATATATTGCTACGAAGCATTAAAGCTAACTTCATTTCACTTTCTTCTTGCCAATACATCAGAGACCTCAGTTTTTACTGTGATGTATAGTGGAGATGTCATGCCTACGGATGCTTACATCCAAATAGACTACAAGGGAGATGGTTCCGTGTTGAGTAAAGCGGAACCCTTTACAATCAAGACTAGTGGTGGTACTCAGCAGTTTAGCGATTACGCCTACACTGAAGATGGGATTCACAATGCCAAGGTCATTGTCTATAACAGTGCGTCAAGAGTGGAGAATGATGTTGAGGTAAACTGCTTTCTTTCTTTATATCCTGCCTTCTATTTCGCAAAAAAAACAAACAAACCCAAAACAAGGAAAGTAAAGTTCCTTCAAGGCCATGAGGCCCTTTAAGCCAGAGCTTATCCCAGTTTCTGTAGCATGAAGCGGAACAGATGATTTTTACTCCATCTCCTAGATAGGACGCTAGTCTGTCGAAGGTTTACTTCCCCAACAGATTATGCTGGTGCCCAATTTGCACCTGGGTGGGGAGAGGAAAAATGGTGTAAAGTGTCTTTCCCAAGGGCACAACACAGCCACCTCCTGGATTTGAACCTTGGACCCTGCGCCACCATACCAAGGAAAGACTAGCTTAAAAATTTAGGAAGTGAATTAGCCAATCAATAACATTAAGTAGAATTAATGCTTGACATTTCTGTTGTCTGGGATGAACAAATAGCAGAAAATATAAAGTAGAAAACTATAATGTAGAAGATATAGGAGAGGAAGGAAAGAACATTTGATCACGCTTGTTTGAAAAGAAACTAATGGATGGCTAAAGTAACCAAACTTGTATCTCATTATGCTTAAATAAATTAATTCATTATTTTAAGGATGGCTAAAGTAACTGAACTAATATCTGATTATGTGTTAACAAATTAATTCATAATTTCAAGCTTGCTTTGTTAAAATATTTAACCTTTTGAAAAAATGCTGTAAACATCCAGTGTTTTTGTTGTATTCTTCAAATAATTTAAATTCAGCTATATTTCTTTTAATTTTATTATATTATATTAATGGTCATGTAATTTCTTTCCAAAGGTTGGCATCTACCGTGACTTCGTTGACCTTTCAGTGAAGGTCACATTCA
Source organism: Bullina lineata (assembly GCA_039654405.1). Classification (NCBI taxonomy): domain Eukaryota; kingdom Metazoa; phylum Mollusca; class Gastropoda; family Bullinidae; genus Bullina; species Bullina lineata. Next base: position 6,721 of record JBDFRD010168100.1, on the reverse strand, counting down.
TTCCTGAGAGCAACTTGCCTGACCCAGAGTTTAAAGAAGGACTCCGTGACGTTGGATCTTACTACCCCAAGAAATCGCCTTGTTTCTTCACTTTATCTTCAACAGACAATAGTAATTAGCAATACTTTGTATATGAATGTGTTTAAATATGAAATGTTCTACCTTTAACCCTTTCACTGCCAAATTCACCGATCAACAAAACACAATTGCCAACATTAATGGTGTTACTCCGTCGAATTCTAATTTCAGTCTTAACGTTAATAAACACGACTCCCACCTCTTTTCTGGACAGTCATAAAAAACAAGAACTTTCAAATAGTTTTTTTTTAATGAAGGTCTTCTCATTATTTCATTACTTTTTGTTCTTTTTAGCTGAGATTCAGCTCTAGATAGGTGGCAGTCAAAGGGTTAATATTATTTGAATTGGTTTTATATCAAGAAGTTATTGGCACTCTTTCTCTTTAACATTTTGCCGTGGATGGTGCTGTTTCTCATGGACAGTATTTTCGCTGTGCGAAGCAGGGGAGTATATTTTTAAAATGTGACTGACTGTAGGGATATTCTTAAGAGTAGCAACAGACCCATTCCACGAACGGAGTAATAATTAGCATTGATTAGACATGGACTGTCAACTATTTTTGTCTTTATTGAATTCAAAAGTCAATTTAATGAATTAATAATTCTTTCAAGGGCCCTGTTATATGCTCTGCTTAACGGCACAAATGACTGTCCACCCTGCTGTAGATCAGAGTTCGTTTACCATTTTTGGCTAAATTTACAGGCGATCCATGCTTTCATTAATCCAAAATTTGCTTCCTTAATCAAATTCAGCAAATGATCGATGAGGGAAACTGTGTCATCATACTAATTATAGATGGCTCCCTGTTCTAAAAGCATTGAGTCTGAAATGTTCTTTGCGAATTTTGTGTGTGAATAATAAAAAATCAACAAATTACGTAGAGCTTACAGCACATTAGGTGGCGCGTGGCCGATTGGTTAGAGCTCTGGACTCCTAATCCAAGGGTCTGGGGATCGAATCTGGGAGGTGACCATGGGAAAGAAACTTTACACACCATTTTCCTGTCCCCACCCAAATGCAAATTGGGTACTGGCAGATTCTGCTGGGAAGTAAACCTATGACAGGCTAGCATCCTGTCTAAGAGATGAAGTTAATTCATCTGTTTCACTTCACGCTACCGAAACCGGGATAAGCTCCGGCTTTAGAGGCCTTAAGCCTTGAAGGTAGATCCCGTACAATGGGAACCCAAAGCATCAAAGAGTGATTATATATATTTTAATAGAAAACAGAAGTTTCACAAAGATTAGTGGGCTCAAATCTCAAAAATCCTATTAACGTAACAATACTCGTTTAACTTTTTTCTCTATATTCCTCATTTTTCAGCGTACACATCTGAGTACGTCATTGTGTCTATATCTGGGCCAGGCATTGAGGCTCAGACATTCTCAGAAAATGATTTCGAAGTAACTTTTACTGAGGTAACTAACAGAAACTTAAATGGAAATCACAAGTAAAAAGAGTTATCCGTAAAAACAATGACAAACCAATGTGTTGACAATTTCTGTCTTTGAAGGGAACATATTCTTCTCCTTTTGTGTGACTTTTTTGTTTGTCGACGCGTTGGTTTGTCCTTATTTTCTTTGGGGTAGCTCTTTTTACTTGTGATTTCCATGTACAATTTTCAGCTTCCCTGCAGCCTTTATCTACTTTTAATGAAAACTTACTTAGTTATACAGTAACATACTCATGGTTTAACTCAGGGAGGCACTTCACTTTAAGAAAATGAGATGTTCTCAGACAGTCTTCAGTACAAAAGTATTTCTCACACTAACACCTGTGGTTAGGCTGCAAATCCCACAACTTTAAGGTCAAGAGTTTTAATCTTGTTTATCTTTTTGTCTCCTTTAAATTGTTAATTAATTTCTCTGCTCGGGAAGTAAACCTAGGATACACTTTTATCTTTCCGAGGAATGATCTAGAATCATCTGATCCAGTTACACTGTTGAAACCAGCATCAGCTTTCACTCTGTTTTCTTTAAAAGAAAAAAAAGAATTATCGAACAGAAAATTATTTCATCAGAAAAAGTAAAGTTTTTCAGGAAAAATTGAATTGATTTCTTTTCTGAACAACCCATTTTAAAACAGTTCCTCTATCAATTTCTGTGGACTTAGATCTAAGTTTCTTTTTTCAATTTATTGTTGAGATATAAACACAGTCACATATTCATGCTTTATTTGTTTTGACATCAGATTAAACTGTAAAGAAACCTATTGACACTAATCTGACTTTAACCTCTAATGACGAAATGATGAGAAGCAAGGTATAGTTTTCTTTTCTTTCTGTTTTTTAATAATTATGTATATTTAACAAACATGAAATTGTTTACATGATGACAAAGATGGGGGAGGAGGAAGAATATTGCTAACCATCTGTACTAATGGGTAAATTGCAAACGGCAATCATAAGTAAAAGGACCTTTCCTTAAGAACACAAGGACAAACCGATGTGATGACTATTACTGTCTTCAAGGGGAACAACAAGAAACAGCAATAACAACAAAAACAACAACAATCACACAGACGCGACGAGAAGAAGATAAAGAATAAGAATTAACTTAGCTTAAAGTCATGCCGAGTCTTCACAGAAGATGAGGTTTGTCCTTGTGTTCTTTGGAATAGCTCTTTTTACTTGTGATTTCCGTTTGCATTGTTCAGCTTCCCTGCAGCCTTTAGACTTATCTACTTTTTGCATATTTATGAACAGATCTAAGTCATTCTGATGTCCAATTAATCATTTATTAATATGTATTAACCAAAATGTTAAACATAATAATGCTTATATGCCAGCACTTGCTCCGAAGGCAGATCTATTACACAACATTTATATAACATCCATAATTATCCATAATAAACATCAATTATATAACAAAACAACAGGTACAATACACACTCGAACTTGACAAAAACGATAATTGAACATCTGACTACTCGGATGTGTAACTCTAATCGACATCAGATGACTACAGTTAACAAAAAAATTAACTGTTGGCTAATGCTGTGATTGTATCTCTGTATCTCTATAGACTGATGAACTCTAATCAATTTCAGATGACTACAATCAACAACAAAAAATGTTGGCTAATGCTGTGATTGTGTTTCTGTATCTCTATAGACTGATGAAGTCTAATCAATTTCAGATGACTACAATTAACAACAAAAACTGTAGGCTAATGCTGTGACTCTGTCTCTGTATCTCTATAGACTGGTGAGTACAGTCTCCGGATCACAGCCAGTAATCCACTGTTCTCAGGGACAGTGACAAAGAATGTATTCATTGTGACAGCAATAAAGGGCATGAAAGTGGAGGAAGAGAGCATGTTTGTGAAGCCTGGAGAAACCAAGTCCTTGCAGGTGAGTCTGTGGTGCACGACAAACTTTTCAAACTGGTTCTTATAAGCTGGGGTTTTAATTATTTTTTTTAAAACTATAAGCATAATTCCCCGTTCTATGAACGGAACGGATGCGTACATTGATGGATTGAGAGGTGCGCGCCCGTGAGTTGGTGCGCGCACCCGTGAGTTGGTGCGTCGCTATGGAGCCCTTTGCAACGCAAGTAAAGATCTACTTGTAAAATAAAAAATAGGATTCAAGTCAATCATGGTTTACATGGGAAAAAATCGAAAATGGCATTTCATTATTGAAATTATTATACTATCCTGGAATGTAATTCAGATCGAGACGATTTTTTTGAGCTATCAACGATTAAAATCGGTTCAGTGATAAAGTTTGTAGCTGCAACAGAAAATAAGCCTATTTTTTTTTATAATAGATTTTTTTGTTTGTTCATTCTTTATGTTTAATCATATTACACAGACATCAGACATGTGCCCTCTTTTTTTCTCTTTTGTTCAGTCTTACTTTTCTTTGTCTTTGATTCCTGTCTTTTTCTTGTCGTTATCTCTTATCTCTGAGTTTATCTTACTTTTTTTTTAGTCTTGTTTGTGAACATCTGTTTCAAATATGTTTACTTTTAAGGTTTTAGATTTATTTTGTTAATTTGAAAATACAGGCTGTGCCATAATGGTAGCTTAAACGTCATGCGAACATGAGTCAGCCTTCCCAAAAGTATTGTTTTCAGCACAACAAATGCAAAAAAAATAAATTGGTATGTGGCAGATTGTGAAGTAGAATTTTTAATATCTTTATATTTTACTTTTATAATGGAAGAGATAAATGAAGAAAAAATCTTCTTGACATGGACAGGGAAATGTTTTGCAAGAACTGGATTAAGAATAATTGGAAAGATTTTGTCAATGGCCTATGCTCTGTGTGAGTTTAAGATAGAAAAAGAAGAAAAAAATGCTTTAATAATGGCTAATAAATGCAAACAAGTGGATGAAAACTGCAGGAAAGCTGAAAAATACAAAGTGGCAAATACGATCAAGTTTTCGGGATAACTTCTTTTAATTACATTTGCCTCTTTTATTAAGGTCTGGTTAATCTGTTGAGTATTTGTCTAACTGCTAATTATCATTACTCATGAGATTCTTCTCATCTTTTAGATCAGTTTCGAGGAGCTCCCCGATGACACGTGTGTGTATGTTGACTGGGGATCTGAAAGGGCACAAAGCAAGTATGGCAATGACATGACTCTGTGCACACTGTTGGAGTACAGACTGGCAGAACCGGGCGGAAGCTTGAGCTCTCTCACAAGTGCTCTGATTGGACACAACTATGCCACAGAGGGTAAGAATATATTTCCTCTTTTTCATCATCTCATCAATGCATATAGAAGATGGATATAATCAATTAAAGTTGATGTTGTTCGGTTGAATCTGATACTAAACTTGTAAAATGCACACATTAATAAAACAACATTACACGTATTTAGCATTGATTCTGTTTTAAAAAAAGAAAAGAGAGAGAAAAATGGTGAAATTCATTTTTTTTAATCTATCAAAGCATACAACATCTGAACTAGCAAACAACATCTTCAAGGGCGCGTTATTTTGAAATAGGAACATGGAATGATAAATGCATATCCTGTATAAAACCTACACATTTATTTTTTTCTTGTTTGTGAAATCCATTCTATGCTGGCACGTATTATGGACAGTTTTTCCACATACGTGATACGTCCAGAGAAAATGTGTAACAAATTTGAACTTCTTGGAAATACATAGACGTGAAAATTGTTCCATTTTGTATTTTTTTGTATTTGTTATTCGTTTTCAGACCTTGTGCTTCGTTAATGAAAGATGTACTGTGCATTTAACTTGATGGAAAACAATATTGAACCAATTAATGTTACTATAATCATAAATGTTTATAACAGCTGACAAGAACCGTATGGAAAAAAAAAATCCTTCTATGACAATGAAACATAAATTGCTGTGTTATAAGCATCTGCCTTTCCTCATCATTTATACATTGACGGAAAATTTCTCGATGTTTTCAGTAAGATGTTATGACTGTTTTAAAAAATGTCACTGTACATCTTCAAGATGCATCAAATCGAAGACTACAGTGAAAGAAGCACAGTAAAAGCTTGCTTAATTTGTGAATAACTTCAACATTTTGAGATTTCTAGAAAGACAAATAATCTCACTGTTGACATGTGCATTCTCAAAAGCATTCATTCAGAGAGCAAGGTTTAATCATTGAAAGAATACAAAAGCATTTAGCTTATCAAGCTTAACCTGTAATATGCTATCATATCCTTATAAAATGGGGACTGCTGAGCAGCAAACAAAACAAGTCAAAAAAGTAACAGTAAGGTGGAATGCTTCTAATGGTAAGAACGTCACAAAACAAAACAAAATCAAGACTTATCGACAATTGCTGTCTTCTAAGTGAAACAAAAACAACATGTTGGGTCTATAATGGGTCTTCTCTTCATGTAATTGTTGTTGTTTTTTGTCGATACGTCTCGGTTTTGTTTGTTTTGTGACTTTCTTACCATTAGAAGCATTCCACCTCACTGTTACTTTTTTGACTTATCATATCCTTAGCATGTTTGTGTTTGAATAACTTGTGTGAGTGAAGTCCTAGTTTTGATCTCATCTTCCCCTAGGAATGTACACAGTGACAGTCCTTGCTGAAAATTCTTACAGTCATCAATCACAGCAACTGACATTTTCCATCGCTGAAGTAAAATGCTCGCTTCCTACTGTGACCATTGGCGATGCAGAAGAAAACTTTCTGAAGGCTCCTCAAGTTCCAAAAAGTGAAATTTACAGAATTCGAGGCCAACCCATCATTGAATGCAGTGACACCTTGAAAAACAGAAAAGTGAGTCATTGTAATTGAAAAATTCTGTAACTGACATGACATTGTTTTTGCGGTATTGTCACTTATTTCGTTGCTATTTAACACCTTGTGACTTGTCAGACACTGACCCTGGATCTTGTTAGTGTGATGAGCCACGTGCATGGCTCTCTCAGTAGGGTGCTTACCACTTCCAAAATGTTAAAGTCAGCACTAAGAGGGATAAGTAAAGTAAAAGTAAAGTTCCTTCAAGGCCAATGAGGCCCATAGAGCCAGAGCTTATCCCGGTTTCGAAAGTGTGAAGCAGAACAGATGATTTTTACTTCATCTCCTAGACAGGACGCTAGACTGTTGTAGGTTTACTTCCCCAGCAGAGTATGCCAGTACCCAATTCGCACCTGGGTGGGGAGAGGAAAAATGGTGTAAAGTGTCTTT
>JBDFRD010167989.1:0-12178 GCA_039654405.1 Bullina lineata | reverse complement strand
GAGAGAGAGAGAGAGAGAGAGAGAGAGAGAGAGACAGACAGACAGACAGAGAGAGAGAGAGAGAGAGAGAGAGAGAGTGAGAGACAGACAGAGACAATAGTCTTGAAGTGAGTCAGTTTGAGAAAGGGGCTTCAAATTGAATACCAGTATTTACAATCTTATGAGAACAGGGATCCTAAAAGCTTACAAACTCTGATCTGTCATAGCATGGAGCACAATCAATGAACAGTGATAGGCACCAAACACTTGGCATGTAATGACTAAAAATTAATGAGAGACTTGAAAAATGGGAGGAAAAAACAAAACATATTTTTGTTCACAGGGAAGCCCACCACCATGGGTTGGCTGGGCATGGATGACAATTAGGCCTTTGCCTTTGTGGACACTGCTGGCGTGAAGCTTAGAAATGAACATGCAGCTGTTCAGCTCTTCTTAGTTTATCAAGCTCCAGGACCGCAAAATGGTCAGTCCCGTTGGTGATATCAGACTTGAAAGGCTTACAAGACTGGACAACCGATGTTAAATTAACAACTCAAGCAAGCAACATGTCTTTTATAAATAGTAACACATTTTGCTTTAAACCTGGATTTACGCAAAATGAACTGGTGAATACTTTGTAAAGCTACCAAGTAAAAGTCTCTGTTGTATCATAATTTCAAACATCAATAATCCAAGAGGTGAGTTTATTGTAGAAGGAAATGTAGTTAAATTCCCATTCAAATAATGTGTTCTTGACTTCCCTGTTTTATTTTTAGTGAACAGAATTTTACACCACCAACGACCTGAACTTGGTACAAACTTTAATGCTACAATTCAACAAATGCACTGAACAATAAGATTTCTTTTTCTCCAAATGCTACACATTTTTTTTTCAAATTGTTAACACCTTTGCTGGCATTGTCAAAATTTTTTTTCATCCAAACATTTTAATATTCCAAATTTCTATGTAAGCATCCCACATATTATAAAATGCAGTAATTTTTTTGTTATATTTTTCATGTACATTATAATCCAAGTCAATTAATTTTGAAAAAAATACGTAATTGCCCTAGTTATTCAATAAAACCAAACTCAATAACCTACAGCTATACAACAGTATGTCATAACCCACAGGCTGTTCTTGGAGATAAACCTTTACATTTCACATAATAAACAAGAAGAAATTTATGTGAAGAAAAAAATAATTTCCTTCTTCCTTCTTCCCAAACTCAGGCCAAACAAACTTACTTGCAAGTTTCCTCTGCACTTCCACAACATTCCGGGGAAAAGTGCCAATCTCTGTTGTCCTCCTATTTTGACCTTTCCACCAGAAGCGATCAGACCTGCAAGAGCATAAAAACAGTAAGTACCGGTGATCTTTATGACAAAATGATTTACCACGATGTCCAGCTAAATTATACCATTGTGATTTAGACATATTAATCCATGAAACAAATAAAAACTGAAGTATATCCCTAGAAATTTCAAGTTGAGTCCAACATGAATGAAAGAAATATAAAAAAAATTTCTTTTCATACAAAATACACATTTTCTAAAAAAAAGTTAAGCATATCTTCCTCCTTACATTAGCAGCATGACATTCTCTTGTGAAAAACAATGAAAGTAGGTGATGAAATAAAGACAGAAATATGTGAAATACCTCTGGCACCTCCTGAGGTAAGAGATATATTATACTCTCAGGTAATGTCCAGGGAGCCTCACTGATAGGCACATTCCCAACAAAAGTTCAATCAATTCTAGTGGCACACATATATCACTAAATAATGTCCAGTCCAACTTGCTGGTAAACACACTGCCAGATTATGTGATTATCAAGTGACAGATAAATTACCAAATATGTTTGATCCGCTTAATTCATAGAAACATCATTAAATAATGCGCAATGGATAACAGTAAGTAGTAAGTTAAGTTCCATTAAGGCCAATGAGGCCCAAAGAGCCAGAGGTTATCCTGGTTTCGGTAGCGTGAAGCGGAAAAGATGATATTTACATCATGTCCTATACAGGACGCTAGTCTGTCGTAAGCTTAATTCCCCAGCAGAATATGCAGGTACTCAATTCGCACCTGGGTGGAGAGAAGAAAAATGGTAAAAGTGTCTTTCCCAAGGACACAACACCGTCACCTCCCAGATTCTAACCCTGGACCCTTGGGTTAGGAGTCCAAACTCTAACCATTCAGCCACCGCTCCACACTTAGTTCATAGAAACAAGATTAAATAATGTACAATGGATAAGAGACATATTCCAAAACAATATTGAACCTCTCATTGTGCATGGCAGACTGACCTTCCTTCAATGACAGTGATCAGGTCTCCCGGCTCCATGCACAACTTTCCTTCTTCCGAGTAAGCTTCGAGCGCTTTCACATTTTCAGGGATTACCTGCAATAAGAAGACATACAAGCTTGTATCAAGAAACCTTTATAAACAAAGGTTTTCCGTCATATCTGAAATATTTTTTCTGCACTAAAAAAAAAAGGGTTATGTACCTCTTTATTTACCTCTTTACACTGACATGAAGTTTATTGTTATTGAAGATAAAATAAAACTTTTCATATTAATACATTATACCCTGCCCAAATTTTCTATTAAAATGTAAAGAGGAAAATAATGACAACAGCAGTAAAATAGATATGCACACATTGAAAGAGGAAGGGAAATAACTCACAGATAATTCAGGACCAAGGAAACAAATTTCACAAATTCACAACAAAACCCAACACCCAAACTTCTTTCTAAATAATAAATCATCCCAAACAAATGACATGTGCCCACAAACATGTGCACACACACATACACAAAACACTATCAACATACTACATAATACAATCATACAATCCATACAGGTACATGCCCACAAAGCATCAGCGATATCAGACCTGACAACAACGGGACTGGAAAAATGATGATAAAGAAAGAACTCAAGCCACACAGACATGGAATGGAGAGATATTTTGAGAGTAATGATGAATTTGGAATGCAGTTACCTCTGAAAGAAAGTCCTTGAGAGCAACGAATGACGGCCTGTCCTGAGGCTTGTGGGCCCAGCAGTGCAACATCAGCTGGTAGATGTCACTCGGACAGTATGGGGGAGGAGCCAACCTCTCCGCCTCCACGTCGATTTTATGCAGGATCTGGAATTGTATCAAAAAATGAGTTGTATTCCCTCATCTACTACAGAGTGTCATTCCCCATTTACTATTTTTGTTTAATCTGACCTTAAAACGGACATAGCTTTTGTAGCTCAAAGTGTGTTGATCTACTGTGTAGTGTTAGATCTAGATCTAGACTCTAGTAGGCCTACCATAACAAAGTAAAATCGCATGCCGGGCTGGGCCTAAGGTCCCTAGATCTAGATCTAAAAAAAAACCCAAAGAGCCCATCTCACTCAAATATTTAACACATTTTGCTTCGTCCCTTGCTCCCTCCCACTCCCCTTCCCTGTGCTGGCAACTCACTTCACAAAAATTAGTGATGGTCTATGGTACTCTTGGCAGACAGGCCTAACACTCGACTAGACTTGGATTTCTTTGTTTAACGTCGGTTTTCCGAGGTCCGATATCGCCGGCAGGCCTAATGCTGTCCCCTCTGGACATAGTCCTTGTAATTTTACATTGTAAATGATGTAAAAACCGTAGAAAAAACATCCTGCCCTCATGTCTTGAAAGCTTGGAATTATCCGAAATTTGGTTTATCCGAGTTCGGCTTTCAAGGTTTCCACTGTACATCTCTTTCCATTCCCCACCAAGCTACAGAAACCCGTATCGTCCATTTAGCTTCCATCCCCTAAAGCCAGGCTGTCCTCCGTTCATTCTCACCTGCGAGCCATTATAGCCTAACCAGGGCTCTTGACCATAAGTAAACATCTCCCATAAAGTCACCCCAAACATCCAGGCATCACTAGCATGGGAAAACTGACGAGACTTGAGGCTCTCTGGTGCACACCTGGAAAACATATTCCAAAAATCAATAACCAAACAAAATTCTGTCAGCTGTGTTAGTGGGAAGTAATATCTCATAAACTATTTCCACTTCACTGTGAGCAGTGGACATGAAAAGTCAGCAATACAGTTGTATTAACAAAACATCAAATTAGTTTCAAACTGGGTATGACATCAGTTACTATGCAACATGGAAGCTTTTATTATGGGAAATAATAAATAAACATAAGATGAATTTTCATCTTTTTATCTCAGAATTTCTCGTGGATATTCTGGAAGGATGTATGATCAATTTTCTTTATTCCGGACTAGATCAAGATGTCTAGATGTACCTGTTTTATTTAGAGGTTGATTATGTTCTACAGCAATTTTGTTTATTGGAGACTTCTTGAAAGACAATTTAAGAAAGTCCAGAGTCTAATCTGCAGAAGGCTGAGATCAGCCACTTTGGATGCCACAAGTGAGAAGGCTGCATGATAGTGCTCTTCTTAAACAATATATTAAAAAGTATTAAAAAACAAACACACACATCTTAAGATATGTAAATGAAACTGAAATGTTTATCTTACTCTTGGTTTTTATTTCATGTCAAACAAATGTTCTAGCAGAAGTCATTGCAAGATAAAAAAGTCGGGTTTCAGGCCATGTTGTCAACTCGGCCGATTTTCTACCAACCCAATGTGAGTGCTTGGGGTACCTAGAGTAAGCCACATTGAGAAAATAACTACCTCCTTCTTGTGAAACTCACCAAGCAAATGGTACTTTCTTCTGCTCTGACATCACATAATGATCAGTCTGACTGGGCAGGGCACGCATCAAGCCAAAGTCTCCAATCTTGACCTATGGAATTTGCAGATCAATAATAATAATTTTAATAATACTAATGATAATAATAATGACGATCAAGAACAAAATGTCAAATCAAAAAAGATGTTACCTGCAGCATCCACTTCGCTTGGATGTCCTATAACTTCAGATCTATTAAGTTTTCATTTTGTATTTTTTTTTTTTTTTGCCTTAATATCATTTTATGATAATCTTGTCATCACTGTCGATAACAGCCAGGATAATTTTTTAAAACCTGCCTGCTATACTTTTGGAAACTTTAACAAAAGACTGTCATGCAAATGCCTCAATATGGACACTACTACATGCAAAATGTCTCTCAAGTTGGTCACGCACTCACAAGCGATCAGACACCTGACTTTTTATTGTTTTCCCAAAGGCAGAGAACTCACCAACTCATTGCTTTTGAGAAGAACATTCCTACATGCCAAATCGCGGTGGATGAAACGCTTGGACTCCAGGAAACTCATCCCCACTGCTATCTGAATGGCGTACTCACAAAGCATGGAGATGAGTAAGGAGCGCTGGGCTTGTCGAAGCTTGTCAATGAGGGAGCCCAGAGGTGCCAGCTCTGTTACCTGATTATCAAAGAGGAAATGAAGAGAGTTATTTTCTTGTTTATAAGATTGGTAATATCTGTAGCAAGGCTGATCGGTGAAAAGGCAGTCCTACCCAGCACTTGACACCATGACATATTTGATGTCAGTACTCATGTAACTCCTATGAAAGACTAGCGTCCTATCTAGGAGATGGAGTAAAAACAATCTGTTCTGCTTCACGCTATCGAAACCGGGATAAGCTCCGGGTCTATGGGCTTCATTGGTCTTGAAGGAACTTTACTTACTTTACTACTTATATAAGACTGCTATTGAGGCCCTATGCTCCTCAAGGAGTAAAGAGGACTAAGTCAAGTAAGTCAAGTCAACTACTGAGGTATCAAGAAAGCATATTACATTAAAAAGTGTATGGATCAAAACAAAATCAGGAGAAGTAAAAGAATCAGAGATAAGATTTTTTAAGAAAATCAAAGCAGGATTGTCGAACAGAAAATCCTACCATCATTAGAGGTGTTGACAAGACTACACCACACAGTTGGATCAAATTTGTATGCCTTAAAGAGTGCATTGCATTCACTTCCTTCACAAAGTCTTCAAACGCTCCAGGCTGTGCCAGCGCATCTTTACGTAGAATTTTTACCGCAACATTTTTCTGGGGGTGACAAAGATAAGTAAAGACAGAACTGCTGAATATTTCATTTCATAACAAACAGAACAAATTTAACCCCTATCCCCAAATCACCACCATGCACGAAAAATACAGTCTTTAGTCAAATTTGTTCTACACCCTCCTGTCAAAGTAGGTGACCGAATAGGATTCCTAACACCGTGTTATGTCCTTGGGAAAGACACTTTACACCATTTTTCCTCTCCCCACCCAGGAGCGAATTGGGTACCGGCATATTCTGCTGGGGAAGTAAGCCTATGACAGACTAGCGTCATATCTTGGAGATAATGTAAAAATCATCTGTTCCATTTCACGATACCGAAACTGGGATAAGTTCCGCCCTAAGGCATTCACTAGTCTTAAAGAAACTTACTTTACTTTACCTGTCAAAGCCTATTCATAGTTTCAGTTTCTTCCTTTTGTTGTCTTGAAGTATGGGTTATTTTGCTACTTTTTAAACTTTAAATCTATAAAACATTTGATGTACTGCACACAAAAAAATAAAATGGAGAAAGTCTGTATTCAGTTAACTATGACCGACTAAAATATATTATAATGAAATATATAATCCTGTTTTTGTTTTTATTTTTAAATTGCACAATTTAATTAAAAAAAAACAATGTCAAACTTTATTATGCACAATTTTGCTTTTATTTTTGTGCTATTCTCTGACACAAAGATAAAGAAATACAAAAAAAATTTAATGATCTTGTGGAAGTTCTGACATATTTATTATAAAACTTACAGGAAAAAATGCAAAAACATCGTTTCATGAGAGTGCCATGTACACTAGAAAAAGGATACAACAAATTAAGAGATGTAGCAAATTTTGTTATCATAGTATGCCCAGCCACCATATTGTGAGAACATCGCTCAGTCATGATGGAGAGTTACAATAATAATAGTCGCTACAGTGTACAATTCAAGAATACAAACCTTTTTCCCCGACTGAGTCACCCATTCTCCTCGCCTCACCACACCAAATGATCCATTGCCCAGCTTGTCAAAAATGTAGATATTTTTCCTGTCAATGAGACAGGTCAAGGCCATGTCTCCATGTTCTGATTTGCTGTGCGGGATGGGAGCCTTTGACGATTGCTTTTCATTGCTAGTTTTATTGCTTGGTAAGATCTGAAATGAACAATAAAATAATATTTTAAAACATGAAGCAAAAAGTCTGTATAAATGCAGCAAGACAAGTGTGCATTCATAAACGTTCAAGAACGTTTTCACTAAAAATAAACAAAAATGATGTATGAATAAGGAAAGCTGAATGTTACGGACATCACATCTATCATTTCCGCTTTCAAAGAAATTAAAAGAAACTTTAAAGAAATTGGATCGTAAAGAAACTATTTCTACCTTGTCAAGTATCCCTTTCTTCTTGCAAGATTTATGTTTCTTCACAGCATCCAACAGTCGTCGTATTGCTGGCTTGCCCATCCCAATTTTTTCCAAATCCTCAGTCTTGACATAGTCAAAATGTACCAGCCTGAAGAAAAAAACAAAAAGGAAAAAAACCGATACAAAACCAATACTTTTAAAGAAAAGTAGATCTAGTACTAGATAATCTTTGAGAGAACTTAATTAGCCTAAAGATGTTACAACCTGCTTATCACATTAAAATGTCAGAAAGTGTTTGACCTCAATGTTTACTTTAGGATCAGGTCAACCACTTTACCCCTACCTGAACTGAAGCAAAAGATGAAGTTGAAACTCATAACATTAATTTCCTCTTATAACTTTTCCTCATCCAATTATTTTCTTTGACGCCTGTCTCTCATAGGTTTACTTCCCTAGCACTACTATGCCAGTACCAAATTTGCACCTGGGTGGGGAGAGGAAAAATGGTGTAAAGTGTCTTTCCCAAGGGCACAAGATGGTCGCTGCTGGATTCGAACCCAGGACACATGGATCAAAAGTCCTACGCTCTAACCATTGGACCACAGAGACATCTCTATAATAGAAGTAAACATCAGTAAATGTCTCACCTTGTCACCTGCAAGTTGTCCCTTAACTTGATGTAAAACTGCCCAAGCTGGACCTCATTGAGGAGGTGTACCAACCACTCAGAGCCCTCATCCTCCTCTTTCATGCTGGATGACATTTTTTCAGCTCATTTCAGCCTATGTGTGAACTGAAATTTAAAATAAAATAGGACTGTAAAGAGCTTTTAACATTTTTAGTAGTTGGAATCAGTTTTGATGTTTCTTGATTTTTTGAATTAATGTTGCAATTAAGTTTTGAGAAACTGAGCCCAATGTAAATATAACTTTAAGTTTAACATTGATAATTCATCGACCCAATTCTTCTTTTAACGACATTTCACTATATATGATTCACGCAAGGGGCAGATTTTACAAAATGTTATGTTATACTTCATATTTTACTGCTTGTGTTTTAATGAATTAAACAGATTCACAAAACCAGCTGTTGCTGTACTTTAAAGATGAAATAAAGCATAACAAAAATATAAAAATGGAGTTTGGTTATCAATATTATAATATTTTAGTTTAACTTTTAGTGGTATCATCATATTTATTATAATTATAAATATTGGACACCCAAAAAAGTGTCACAGCTACTATTTGTAAGACTAAATATACACATTTCTGAGAACAACAAAAAGAAGAGTTTCAGATGATCAAACTAGGGTATGACTCTCTTTAAACAGACAAAACAGTGGGGGTTCAGCACAAATCCAGCATATCATGTGCAGAATAAAGAAAGAAATCAAGAGCAAAAATTATGTGTGCGTTAACAAAAGATAGGTTTTTTTCCCCTACTTGTAGAATTCGTTTTATTGATTGGTCAAGCCTTAAAATGTAAGAGAGATAAAATAGAAAACACCCTAAGAAGAAGAAATTTGGGCTCTTGCAAATCCAGGCGGTATTTTGAGATCCACATCACACAGACGTGTGTGTCAAGAGCTAATATTATATATGCTGCTAGTCGTTTATTTCACTTGGATACTAACAGATGGGATTTGTGCATCCGATTTTAATTCCAGAGTCCTTATATTTGAACATTGAGGTACTTTTTAAAAAGTTTTTTTAGTTCAGCACAATTCTAGCCTGTCTATTCAAGGACTTGGCTCTTATCACCCCATGCCGTATGGATTATAATGTTTTAAACTCAGAAACCCTGTGGGTAGGGGTGATGCAAAGAATCCTCCCAACGTGAGCCTGCGTGTCGTAAGAGGCGACTAAAGGTCATCTAGGTGGAATCTTCCAAAATTGAGATCCTGGCCCTCCAGGTTGGGGGTTTGTCATGGGGTTAACAACCCCATACCGTTGTAAAAAAAAAATCTCGTTACAGAAATTGCTGCCCTTAGCGCCAGTGGGCTTAATGGGTAGATGATGATGATGATCAGAAACAAGAAATAAAAGAAACCCAACTAAAGACCAAGAACATTTGAATTTGTTGGTCAATTGCCTTAATTATGTGTGGCTAACCAAAGATGAAAAGATGAAGCTGTGACTTCACCAGTATGAGTAATACTTCACTTCCAGGGGAGGCAACTCCAGTCCTTTTTTCTTTCTCTTATTTTCTGGTACTGGTACTGGTATCTCATACTAACTGTCCTTTTTGCAAATCATATAAATGTTTAAAGATATAATTAACTCTGCCACAGCTGGTCCCAAGCCTGGGTTAGACAGAAGAAGGGGTGGGAGAGAAGTTTATATAATGTAAGTGACTAATGACTAAACGCAATTTAATTTTTTCATTTAATTCCCTCGAATTAAGATACTTTGACAAAACTTCAAGATAGATTTCTTCTCTTCATAGTCATCTGCTATTCTTATAAAAGTAATATAATTTTCTTGATCCTGACATTAATTTAACATCTCTTTATTTTGATTTATAGAAATTTTACTGATCAGAGGATTATTGCCTGGGAAATCTGTGGAGAGCCATTTTGTGAAACCTGCGATCTTTAGGCTAATTTATTCACTGTCAACCTTCGACTACACAGAAAGGGGGAGGGAGGATAATCAACATCAGTGCAATAATGAATTCATGCTTCTTTTTAAAACTTTACTACGTACTTTAGCTCTAGAAGTCTATAGATCTAGATCTATCTAGATCTAGATTTAGATCTAGTGGTAGTTTAGTTTACTAGAATCTAGATCTAGATCTACCTAATTTTTGGTTTGAACCACTGCCTTGAATTTGAATTTGGCCCGGAGTGAGACAGACACAGATCAGATCTAGATTTAGATCTAGGTAGATATAGATCTAGATCAAGATCTATAGATTTAAATCAATCAAGATCATAACTTGGTCTAAAGTTCTAAGTTTATTTTAGGGTAAAATTGAAGATTAGCAGACCACTTGCCGGAACTACCCTGCCTAACCCTAACCCTGACACCTAACCCTAACCCTAAACATGGTGGTAGTCTTGTGATCTCTTGGAAAATAATGAGAGATCTAGATTAAGGGTAAGAAGGTCCTAGATCTATTAAGAGTAAGAGTGAAGAGTGAGTGTTTGTTTTGCAACTTTTTGAAAACTTCGCAGTTTCTTTTCAAAACACAAGTGAAGAAAACGATTTCAAACACTTTAGAATGATTAGTTGGAAGCATGAAAGGCACAACATTGACAAATGATATCACTCAAAGAGATCTTAACCAAGAAAATAATCATAACTTATAAGAATTTAATCTTTACTAAGCTTACAAGTTTTTGTTTTCCATGAAACAACAAGTCGCCATGATGAATAACTTCCGTATTGGCTAGTTTTACTGCTTTCGTGTGAATAGGCGAGATGGTCTTATCTGCACGGAAAAAGATGAAGCAACAAAGCGCGGAGAGGGAGAAAAGGATGGGAAAGATGTCTGGTTATACATGACCTACTCACATGACCATGTCTAAGATTTCTTCTGTCTTCTTCATAGTTTGTTCAATGTCTGAAACTGTATGCCCACAAAATTTCTTTGTTTTTTCTTTTAATGAACGCTGAAGAAAATATGTAACGTAAGGCTTTGATTTCCGTCGTGTCTGTAAATCTGCTATCATTCATACAAGTGTAGTCTGCTGCTAAAGAAACACTTTACTCACACCAAGCCGACAATTGAGTTCCCTCACACTAATTATTAATTTTTCTTTTCTCCAGATGTGTCGTATCTAAACCTTTCTCTTTCCGCCATGTAGCCGCGGCCACGACCTTCTTGACCTTCGCCTGGATAGCGAACCCAAAAAGGAAACTTCGAAGGAACAGAAAAGTCCATTTTTATTAGTCTTTCTTCAATTTAACTTACTTTAACTGTTATGAGTTCACCCTAGAAGAACATAATGTCTGGTGGGACAGCTGCTATATTTGTTTGACTTCTTTTCTTTTCTTTTTTCTTTTTGTTGTTGTTGTTGTTGTTGTTGTTGTTGTTGTTGTTGTTGTTGTTGTTGTTGTTGTTGTTAGGCTATCACGTGAAACAAAAAGAAAAGAAATAATGAACCATTGATTAGAAAACCACCAGTCTACAGTGTGTAGAGATGCAAAGGCGACAGCAAGCAGAGAATGTGGTTGGCCTGCTTGATTTTTTTTGGTGTCTGTACGTAATTGAGGTTGCATTACATCACAGTCTGCGTATTGTTCTTACCAACGTAAGGCCTCCCTCAGAAATTATAAATCAATACTTATCGTTGTTTCTCTTGCAAGATGAAGGAGTTTGTGCAATCATCATAAAAAAACCCATAGATCTAAAAGTCTTTTTTTATGGCTGCTAAAATGAATGTTTCTTCACAGGTTAGTCTTGACCTTTCTTCTTCTCTTTTTCCCTGCGAATTCACTTTATAGCCTTTCTGGTGGCTACCTCAGTGCGTGGCCAATCCATCCCTATCTTGTTCTCTTTCAGAATTTCTTCATGAAAGACATCGTGATTGTGCCTGTCCCTCGGGTCTTTGTTGATGATTTAGTAGCACATCATCGATAGTCTCCTATAATGTGCATGTAACATATAATCTACATTCTGAATGAATGAATGGTTAGATGGATAGATGGATGGAGAGACTAACTTGTCCTCTGTCCTTTGTCACGGCGAAGGTGAAGTTTTAAAATAAGCTTCCATTATCTTTTTATTTTGTACGAAGAGACAGGAAGAGACAAGAGAGAGAGAGAGAGAGAGAGAGAGAGAGAGAGAGAGAGAGAGAGAGAGAGAGAGAGAGAGAGAGAGA
>JBDFRD010167878.1:0-12179 GCA_039654405.1 Bullina lineata | reverse complement strand
ATGTGGGAGTCAATTTTGTGAACACCCTCTGAAAATGCCAGGACAGGCCAAAAAATGTGAACACAGGGGGTAGGCCCTGCTTCCTGGAACTTGAACGTATGGGGCAAGATGGCGGGCCCAAAATGAAAACACGAAAGGGTTAAAACCATTAATTTCTTACTTCTGTTATTGAAATTTAGGTGGCCGGCAGTGCTCTTTGACACCTTGCTTCGTTTTACATTTGTTCAGTTTGCCGCATCCTGGAAGAAGAGAAGCAGTCACATGATGCTTTGAAACAGACCTGGCAGATGGCCAATGACCAGTTCCTGGAATCCCAGCGCCTCCTCATGATGGACTTGCGGAGAATGGAAGGTGTTCTCACTACAGAACAGCAGCGACAGATAGCAGGTAAAGCAGAAATCAGATTGTGAAGGTCGTGACTAGGCTTGTTGGGGTGATGTTGTGGGGGTTTTTTTGGTCTGATTTTTTTTCTTAATGTTTGCTCTTTTAACTATGAAAATGTTTGGTTCTTTTTTTGTTTTCCATTTTACAATTAATTTCATAGTATATTACTGGGGGGCAGAATAGCTCAGTCTGTAAGGACTGGGTGCAAATTCGATTCCCGCCAATAGCAGGTGGATATTTTCTGTGAACTTGTTGATTTTCAACCCAGACTGCGGAGTCTGAATGCCAAGCTCTATTTGAAATGAACTATAAATGAAGAGATCCTGTGTGTACATTTCTCATGGTTAAGATCACTTTACAGTTTAAAATTGTGCAAGAGTTGGCAAGTGCTAATTCCAAAATTCTACGTATGAACATCTCACTTTGTAGTGACAATACAGAGTACTTACAAAATTAGAATGTTGGGGACACCATGAAAATGGTAGAAATGGCTAATGCCAAGGAGTCAGTCCGGTATTGTAGGCTGAAAAACACTTGTGTTTGGGACTCTCTGTGGGTTAGTCTTTTAGGAACAAAGAAAGAAAGGAAAGGATATATTACTAATAAGAATCTGCAATAATACATTTAGATGCTATCTTTTATGATTTCATTCTTCTTTCTAATAACAGAATCTACAATATAGGTTTCATGTTTTGAGGATGCAGTAAGAATATTAAAGGTTGAGCCTGGCTGTTGAATCTGACTGAGATGTTCCACTGTCTGTTCAATTTTCCAGATTTAAAGAGAGAATATTACAGTAAACCCAGAAAGAAAAGCCTTAGTGAGTCACATGAGCAAAAAAACAAAACCTTGTCGAGGCAGAGATCAGAACCTGTGTTTTCCGGCAGTAATGGATTCAATAATACCACTCACTCTGATCTTAACCTTGGCTCAAAGCGAAGTCCTCGTGGACACTCAAAGAATAAACAAATCCAGGAGAAGAAAGTCCTTGCTCCTTTGTTCACTATTTCTGATGACTCAGTCAGTCCTTCCAATGCTGAACGAGTCATGAGGCATTCAAGAACCAGGTCTCAAAGAATATACAGAGAGCCTCATATTTCGAAAAGTAATATTTTCACCCTTTTATCACCTTTGTGTACTCGGAGCTCCAAATCCAATCCTTGTTGAGATGTGTGACTGGATTGATTGAGAACACAGCTTTTCCCAAAGCCTCTGTCACTGGCATCTGATACAGAATGCTAACCTGCAATGATCACTTTTTTGAGAAGCTCGGAATGTTTCAGAGTGTTGAAACAATCTCTAAAGTTAAAGAGTTTTTTGCCTTTTACTTGTCTAATGCTTATAGGATCTGATTTTAATGTAGAATAATGAACGTTGTCATAAGGTCAAAATTTGTAAAAAAAAAAAAAAAAACAGGAATTATTTCAAGCCTTGACAACTTGAACAGATTTTTACTTACTGAGTGAAATGATGATAAAAACAAATCCCAAACAAACTTGCTGAAGTGTTATCTATAATATTAACACAGGGTCACCAGAGATGAATGAATTCACTGTGTTGTTCCAATAAACCTGTGCTGTGTTCCTCTCTCCCCTTGCATTCGCACAATCGCTTTAAATAAGAGAGCTTTAAAAAAATTGTTCCCAATCAATCAAGCTTTTCCACCATAAGCAAAAAGTTTCCTTATGGCTGTTGTATTGTTGTTTTTTATCGAAACTAAAAGTAAACTCCAAATCTTTCCCAATCATTGAAGTATTTCCATTTTTTTCCCCAAAACTAGGAGTGAACATCGTGCACTGAAAAATATGACATTTGCCCAATGTCGAATAAATTCATCTCCGTATCAAATTATTGATTGTACCCAGCTTCGGGACATATTTAGAAAAATAAAGAAAAAAGTCTTTGTTTGCAGAGCTTTACAAAACTTGTTTCAAGAACAAAAACATTATTTCCTTGCTTCCTTTCTTCCCCCTTTTGCTGTTTAAGATATCCCAAACCACTCCCTCCCTTATTGTTCTGTCAATACCTTTTCTTCTTTGTAATGAAATCAACACTGGCAATTGTTTCGTTCTGTTATGTTTAATTTAAACTGATATAGAGAAGCTAATTGAGACATGCAACTTATAAGACCGTAGTGCTGAATTATCAAACTGATTTTTTTTTCTTTTTCTTGTGTCGTAGAAGCTTGATTGTATTCACCTTAGAAGTCATTGAATAAAGCATAATGTGTAACTAAATCAGTGATAGTTATCTTTTAGAATTATTTCATATTTTGTAGCAAATGCTTTTTTTATGGGGTTTTTTTTCCATCTTTATGGATGTCAGACTAAATTTGATTTCTTTCTCTTCATTCTTTGCTCAGTAAAAGAAGTAATCAATGTGTGTATGTAGTTATTCATTTGTTCCATTCTGTTACATGTGAATTATGTTCTTGTCGCTAGTGTACTTGCAAACCTTTTGAGCTTTGATGCAGAGATAATGAGTACCTGAACCTAATACTTCAAATCGTTTTAAAATATTTTCAGATCCGTGTTTATAATTGTAATATGTCAGAAATGAGTTCTCTAAGGTTTCTATAATAGTACTTATTTAGTAAAGTTAAGTTCATTCGAGGCCTATTGAGCCGGAGCTTATCCCAGTTTCGGTAGTGTGAAAAGGAACAGATGATTTTGAGGTCATCTTCTAGATAGGACGTTAGTCCATCATAGGTTTATTTCCCCAGCAGAATATGCCGATGCACTATTCGCACCTGGGTGGAGAGAGGAAAAATGGCGTAAAGTGTCTTTCCCAAGGGCATATCACAGTCGCTGTTAGATTCAAACCCAGGACCCATGGATCAGGAGTCCTATGAATAATAATCATTCGACCACCATGCCACCAATAGGACTCATTGTGGGTGGCTTATTTTGCTGACTAAAATTTCAGTTTGAACATGAAACCAAGACTAACATAAAGTCAAGTTGAAGGCGCTTGGCATTTAAAAACCAGAAATTTAACAAATGGTAAATTCTGGAGCCTCAAACTTCTTACTTGGTGGTTCACATTTTTTTCCATAGAGCTCCAACAGAAAGACGAAACAAGAGAAGCTCAGGAGAGGAAAGTGAAAGAACTGGGAGAGAAGAGGGAGAAACAGGAGAAGGAGCAAGAGGAGAGGAGAAAGCTCAGCCAATCTCGCATGGGTGAGGGGCAGTGACCTCATAAACGCACAGAACATATATCATTCTATATGAATGCCATTGACATTCCACTACTTTCTTTATTCCGGGTTTATGTTTTGTTAGTTATATAGTATTTTTTTCTCAAATCTTGAGCTCAGGTGTCAGATTTCTATTCCCCTTTGATTCAAAAATTATCTTTTGTGCTGTATATTTCTAAATATTGTCTTCAGCATAATTATCACCCGCAGGATCATTTGATTGTACAAGTTGTGATCATGTCTTGTATTTTTATTGTTATCATCATATCATCTTTGGTCGATACGATGTGTTCTTCACAGTAATGATTTTAGTACAAAAGAATATGTTCACAATGTAGTCTATATATATTTTATTTTGTTCTATTTCTATTTGTTTCCAGAGAAAGAGAGATCTAAGGCAAATGTAAGTATTTCATGTTTCTTGCTGTGTTTTGTTCGACTTCCCAAAAGCTAGGCCATGAATTTATTGGTGCTCTCTGAATTGTCAAATTATGTTTTACATGCATTTTCATGTATCCCAACTTTTTGACAAACCAACAATCTAAATATGACTGTAATATCTCAATACACACATCAGGATAGTATGTATAGGGACACAGATATTATCATATAAATATTTTCCATGTGATCATTTGATGGTAACTAGTATTCCAAACCAAGCATTAAAATATCTTGTTTCCTTCACCTCCTCCATCTTCACTCATTGCAAGCAGAAGAGCAGTCTAGAATCGCCAGTAAAGTCGCTCAGTAATGACAGTGAATGCCTGCTAGGCCAGGAGGCCTTTGGTGCTACGTCATCACTGGCAATGAGCGGTGCTGGGGCTGGTGTCAGAAGGTCGGTGTCCAGCTCAGAGATCTCGGATTTGAGGGAAGATGATGATGATGACGAGGAGGCTATTTTCCTGGACAGTGGACTGCATGAAACGCAATCTCTGAACGAGGCTGATGGTATTTTAGGTATGCTGGAATCTGGAATTCTTAAGAACTAGTTTCTTCTTTTATTTTTTCCAATTCTTTGAAGTAAAGTTTCAATGGTGCTGGTTTGAGAGGCAATACAAAAAAAAATCTCTCATAGGACTTAGTACTTGTTGATTGTTACAATATAAAGATATTCATTCTATGATAGACATATTGCACTCCCGTCTTACTGTCATCCATTAACAAATGTTCTGAGACCAAAATATGTGCAATTATTGACAAATCAGCACTTAAAAGGGAAATGACATTAACACCAAATGGATAGAAGAGGTCAATATTTAAGGGGAGAAGGCATCAAAACCAAGATGGTACAAGGGTTCAGCATCCAGAGCTGAAAATGTGTCACGTGAAGAGCGGAGAAGACATCGACACCCAAAGAGAAGGAAGGATGACTGCTAGGAGGCGAGAAGGGGCCAGCACTAAGAGTGGAGAAAGGTCTAGATTGTAAAAGGAGAAACATTCTTTCTCTTTTTTTGATAACATAGCAAACGAAGAAGATGGCATGAAATATGTCAAGTGATATAATTTGAGTGGTTTCTGTTGGATGTTATGATTCATTACATCTCTTTGTTCACCAACTATTGAATTGTATCTTGTCTGTGGTGATGCAGGTGGAGGAAGGGACAGTACAGATGGTATTCATGTTCGAATCAGTCCAGAAAAAGTTCTACACCTTCCCTCACTCTCTGCAGCACAGATGAAAGCAATCACTGGTAAGTCAAGGAGTACACAAATAGCCCATTTCTTGTTTTCTTTTCCTTTCTCCTCCTCCAACCTTTCTTTTCTTCAATGTTCATCCTTTTTCCTTGAAGTATCTCTGAACAAAGTTTAAAGCTCTAAACCACTAAGGCTCCTCTGGCATGAGAAAATCAATAAATGAACAAGTACAATCTGATTGAAAGCAAAAAATAGAAACAAAAGTACAATATTTTTTTCTTCTTCCAAACTGTTAATAACAGACAGAAGTGAAGGGCCCAGAATGAGAAACTAAAAAAAAAGAGAAAAGAACTTGTTGGTATCTTAAGAGAGAACCCTCTGCTTGTAAAAAAAAAAAAAAGTCTAATATAACTCTATTCCTGAGAAATGCCTATCTCATTGTGTGAACCAGATCCAACGCCTGAATCTGAAGCCCACAAGTCTTTAGTGGCCAGTGTGCGCTCTAAAGCTGGGAAAGCCCAGAACCTGGAGGGCAAGCGCCTGGTCAGTGAGCGGGAATGGGCACTTCTGCAGGAAGAGGTGAGTGTTCTAGTTCTCAAGGCAGTTGGAAACTAGTTGGAAACAATGGCTAAATCGGATTGACAAACATGATATAGAAGTGTAGTCCAAACGATACTACTACTACTAATGGCTAAATCACCACAAGTGGAAGCCACCTTAACCCTGGTACTGTGTGAGCGCTCAAACGGAAGTTGTGAGCTCAATGAGGCCTTTGTTTAAATGCATTCAAAGCACTATTGAGCCAAGTGACCAACGCCATCTTTATTGGTGGATACTGACCTTAAAAAATAATGTTCCAAAACAAAATACTGAAATTTTATTGGCTAATATTCCTAGTTATTTTTAGATATGACTGAAGGTTGCAGCCTCTAATTTGAAGCCAGTACTTTTCCATGACATAGGAGCCTGTATTTAGGCCTCCCACAGTTCCTGCAACATAGTGGCCCGCTTCGGTTCCTGTAAAGTTCCCTTAAGGCCTATGAGGCCCATAGAGCCAGAGCTTATACCGGTTTCGGTAGCGTGAAGCAGAACAGATGATTTTTACCTCATCTCCTAGACTGGAGGCTGGTCTGTCGTAGGTTTACTTCCCCAGCAAAATCTGCCGGTACCCAATTCACATCTGGGTGGGGAGAGGAAAATGGTGTAAAGTGTCTTTCCCAAGGACACAATACGGTCATCGCGGTGGGTCCTGAAGTGTATGTTATTGGAAGCTGACATAGAGAAAAGCAGAAAATGTGGGAACCAGCAGGTGTCGGGATTGGTATGAACAATATATCATGGGAAGCCAACACCAGTTGGTAGTGACAGTGAATTAAGCAATCCATTATCGCTGGCACTCTCTTTTCTGCCTGCATATGACATTTTGATCATCGATGCAATTCATTCTATAATCTTTTTGGACCTCAAAACTGAAAAGAAAGTAAAGACAATGAACAAGAAAGAGAGAAAAAGGAAGTGCCTCTTTGTCACTGAGTTTATTAGTTTGGAAAAATACATAAAAAATCTTCTTCTGTCCCTTAGATGAGGGCGTCAAGAGAAAAGCTGGGACGACCCTGCAGTATGTGCTCCAATTACGAGGCTCAGCTACAGTCGGTACAAGAGGAGCACAAGAGGTCACAGACAGAGGTCAAGCGGCTCGAAAGGGCTCTGGCCACGGAGCAGCAGACCAATCAAAACCTGACCAAGAATCAGTCTGAGCTAGAGGAGGCTTTGAAGAATGCCGCAGAGGATGCTCAATCACAGGTCTGGTGTCTGTGTCTGTATTCATAGCTATTCTTGTCTGTGTTCACAGCTATGTTTATCTGTGTTTGTGTTCACAGCTTTGTTTGTCTGTGTTCACAGCTATGTTTGTCTGTGTCTCTGTTCACAGCTATGTTTGTCTGTGTCTGTGTTCACAACTATGTTTGTCTGTGTCTGTGTTCACAGCTATGTTTGTTTGTGTCTGTGTTCACGGCTATGTTTATCTGTGTCTGTGTTCACAACTATGTTTGTCTGTGTCTGTGTTCACAACTATGTTTGTTTGTGTCTGTGTTCACGGCTATGTTTGTCTGTGTTTGTGTTCACAGCTTTGTTTGTCTGTGTTCACAGCTATTTTGTCTGTGTTCACAGCTATGTTCATCTGTGTCTGTGTTCACAGCTATGTTCATCTGTGTCTGTGTTCACAGCTATGTTCATCTGTGTCTGTGATCACAGCTATTTTTGTTCATGTTCACAGCTATGTTCATCTGTGTCTGTGTTCATAGCTATGTTTGTCCATGTTTGCAAGTTTGTCTATCTGTACTCATGCACCTCTCTCGTTCCTTTCTTTGCGATCATACCTCTGACCCTCCTGTCTTGTTCCCTCTCTCTTCCCTCTTCATCTTTCTTCTTTCATCTCTCCATCCCTCCATCTTTTCTTCCATCTCTTTCTTTCTTTATAACTCTCCTCCTCTGTGGCTCAAATAAGTTGTCATGTTGAAAACGAAAATGCCACGAATCTTGCTATCTACCTGTTTCTCAGAGTAACTGTTCATCTCCCTGACTGTCTGACTGGTGCATCTTGCATTCATTTTTTTCTAACCTTCACACTGCCTCCCCCTTCAGATAACTCACTTAAGCAATAAGGTGATGGACTGTGAGAAGTATGTGGAAGACTTCAAGCAACAAGTGTCCAGTACTCACCTCCAACTCCAAGACTACTGTGTAAGTCTTTACTCAAAGCTTTCTTCAACACTCTAAGACTATTGTGTAAGTATTTACAAAAGCTTTCTTCATCACTCTAAGACTACTGTGTAAGTATTTACTCGAAGCTTTCTTCAATGCTGTAAGACTACTGTGTAAGTCTTTACTCAAAGCTTTCTTCAATGCTGTAAGACTACTGTGTAAGTCTTTACTCAAAGCTTTCTTCAATGCTATAAGACTACTGTGTAAGTCTTTACTCGAAGCTTTCTTCAATGCTGTAAGACTACTGTGTAAGTCTTTACTCGAAGCTTTCTTCAATGCTGTCAGACTACTGTGTAAGTCTCTTTCTCAAAACTTTCTACAACATGGACACACTCAAACAATTTCTTATTACGACTAAAAAAAAAAAAAATTCTTATTTTTCTCATTTTTTTTTATTATCATCGATCAAAGACGTAAACATAAAATAATTTGCAAATTTATGACGGCATGTTTGAATACCTCAAACAAGTACACTGCTTCCTGACCTCTTAGCAATATCATTTCGTAATGCAAGATCAGAAATACAAGGGCAAAAATGAAACAGTCAATAGTCTATGTCTCTGCTACCTCAGACCCATGGATTTTACATCAATATCCCCCCATGAGGCTTAAAGATCCATAAACTGTTTCTGAGCTCACCAGGGAGTGTACAATACAGTCAGTTCAAGGGTCAGGCCTGGTGCAGGCATCGACGGTCATGGTCTTCTAGTCCACTCAATTATCAGTCAGCCGGATAAACTCGTTGTTGGACATTAGTTTATTTGTTGAGAAAGTATTCAGACGGTCATTGTATGATGTTCGTTGTCTTCCTCTGCTTCTTCTTTCTTCAGTTTTCCCACAGAGTATGAGTTTTTGTAGTCCCTCTTTTCTGCTGACATGGCCAAAAAATTTCAGTTGTCTTTTTCTTATTGTTTTCATCAGTGACCGCTGCACACCTGCAAGTTGTAAAACTTCTTCGTTTTTTGTTTGTTTTTTGTTTTGTTTTTTTTTTCTGTCCAGGATATTCTCATTAATCTTTTTACGAACCACATTTCCGTAGACTCCAGTTCCTTTTTTGTCCTATTGGAGATGTTCCAGCATTCGCAGAGAGAAAGACAGAGACGGAGAGAGAAAGAGAAAGTAAGAGAGAAAGACGGAAAAAGAGAGAAAGACAGAGAAACAGAGAGAGAGAAAGACAGAGAAACAGGGAGAGAGAAACAGAGAAAGACAGAAAGACAGAGAGAGGGAAAGACAGAGAAACAGAGAGAGAGAGAGAGAGACAGAGACAGAGAGAGAGAAACAGAGAGAGAGAGACAGAGACAAAGAGAGAGAGAGAGAGA
Source organism: Bullina lineata (assembly GCA_039654405.1). NCBI lineage: Eukaryota > Metazoa > Mollusca > Gastropoda > Bullinidae > Bullina > Bullina lineata. Next base: position 2,882 of record JBDFRD010167878.1, on the reverse strand, counting down.
GAGAAACAGAGATAAAGACCGAGAGACAGAGAGGGAGAGGGGGGGGGGGGAAGTCTGGTAAACTTTGTAATCACATGATGGCTTTGCTCTTTTTTCCAAAATTTACGATCTTCACACGTTGACGTCTTGGGACATCGATCGATTAATCGAAAACTGATTGGAAATTGATGGGAACGTGGTAGGATATCGATTGGAAATTGATAGGAACTTGATCAGATATCGATTGGAAATGATAGAAACTTGATCAGATATCGATTGGAAATTGATAGAAACTTGATCAGATATCGATTGGAAATTGATAGGAACTTGATCAGATATCGATTGGAAATTGATAGGAACTTGATCAGATACCGATTGGAAATTGATAGGAACTTGATGAGATATTGATTGGAAATTGATAGGAACTTGATCAGATATTGATTGGAAATTTATTGGAACTTGATCAGATATCGATTTGTAATTGATTACATTCCTACAGAGTGGGTTAGAAATTGGCTTGATGGCCATAATGGAGCTGACTATAACTTTGAGACTTGGTGTGGTGGGATATACTGACTTTGTTATCGATAATTACCTCCCTTTTCTCCCTGTTACTTTCCTTGAAGATAAGAAATGATGTGAAGATAACAAATAACGTGAAGATAAGAAATAACGTGAAGATCAGAAATAACGTGAAGATAAGAAATAACGTGAAGATAAGAAATAATGTGAAGATAAGAAATCACGCGAAGATAAGAAATAACGTGCAGATAAGAAATAATGTGGAGATAAGAAATAATGTGAAGATAAGAAATAATGTGAAGATAAGAAATAATGTGAAGATATCAGAAATTATGTCCACATAAGAAATAACGTGAAGATCAGAAATAAAATGAAGATAAGAAATAACGTGAAGATAAGAAATTATGTGAAGAAAACAAGAAAACAAACAATGTGAAGATCAGAAATCACGTGAAGATAAGAAATCACGCGAAGATAAGAAATAACGTGAAGATAAGAAATAATGTTGAGATAAGAAATTATGTGAAGATAAGAAATAATGTGAAGATCAGAAATCACGTGAAGATAAGAAATCACGTGAAGATAAGAAATCATGTAAAGATAAGAAATCACGTGAAGATAAGAAATAATGTGAAGATAAGAAATAACGTGAAGATAAGAAATTATGTGAAGATAAGAAATAACGTGAAGATAAGAAATTAAGTGAAGATAAGAAATTAAATGAAGATAAGAAGTATTGTGAAGATAACAAATTATGTGAAGATAAAAAATTAAGTGAAGATAGAAATAATGTGAAGATCAGAAAGTATGTCAACATAAGAAATAATGCGAAGATAAGAAATAATGTGGAAATAAGAAATTATGTGAAGAAAAGAAATAACGTGAAGATAAAAATTATGTGAAGATAAGAAATCATGTGAAGATAAGAAATCGCGTGAAGATAAGAAATTATGTGAAAAAAAGAAATAACGTGAAGATAAAAAATAATGTGAAGAAAAGAAATAACGTGAAGATAAGAAATCACGTGAAGATAAGAAATAACGTGAAGATAAGAAATCATGCGAAGATAAGAAAATGTGAAGATAAGAAATAAATAAGACAAGAAATAATGTGAAGATAAGAAATGTGAAGATAAGAAATCATGTGAAGATAAGAAATAACGTGAAAATAAGAAATTATGTGAAGAAAACAAGAAAACAAACAATGTGAAGATAAAAATTATGTGAAGATAAGAAATAACGTGAAAATAAGAAATCATGTGAAGAAAACAAACAATGTGAAGATAAGAAATAATATGGAAAGAAATGGTGAAGCGTGTTCATCCCATGACGACAGCAATGTCGAGCGTTGTTGGAAGCTTTGATGTGGCATTCCATGAAAGCTTATTATGCTTCCTCCGTGACTTTGCGTCTGGTATCCCACTTAAACCTACGTGACGTTTTTCAAAGAAGAAAATAAAGAACAAGGCGTCATATTATAGAAGGAAACAAAGAAGAATCGGCGAAGGAAGAAGAATGAAGACAAGAACGTGAGAAAAAAAAAAGGCAGAGAAAAGGGTAGGTAAGAAAGAAGTACAGTATTCACACCGTACTCAGTCTAATTATCGCGCTCAAAGGAGGCAATTTCCGGGAATATCCGGATTTTGGTGCGCGCTGTTTGAGTTTCCGTGCGTTCGCACCAACCCGCGGACAAACATTGTCATTAAGCGCCTGAGACTAGCCCCGCACCGTGCGATTAACAACCCACACACAACTGTCGTCTGAATAGCGGCTCTCCCAGCTGAGGGCCCGAAAGAACGGTATTCCCACGACGAAATAGCGGGGCAATTATAACGGCGAACGGGCGGCTAATATTTGGTCGTTTGTGTAGAATTATGGAATATCGCGTTCATACCAATGATAGGATCGCCTGTAATCAAAAGAGCTTTGGCTTCTCTATGGAGACCCTTAGGTCTAGGGTCTCGTGTGAACGCTGTTTGACGATGGGCGTTAATTATAGCGATAGGTTCTTGCACAGTTGCTGCCCTTGGATTAGGGAATCGTGTTGCAGGAATAGGATGAGGGTGGTTTAGGGGAGAGAATCAGGTTTGACCTGTTCAGGGGGCAAAGGTCATGTAGATCATGCTTGTGGGGTATTTCCTCCAGGTATTTTTGCGGCTGGACGTTAGTGTGTGCGTGTGTGTGTGTGTGTGTGTGTGTGCGTGGATGTGTGTGTGTATGTGTGTGTGTGTATGTGTGTGTGTGTGTGTGTGTGCGTGCGTGTGTGTGTGTGTGTGCGTGTGTGTGTGTGTGTGCGTGTGTGTGTGCGTGGGTGTGTGTGTGTATATGTGTGTGTGTGTGTGTGCGTGTGTGTGTGCGTGTGTGTGTGTGTGCGTGTGTGTG
>JBDFRD010167767.1:0-12180 GCA_039654405.1 Bullina lineata | reverse complement strand
GAGAGAGAGAGAGAGAGAGAGAGAGAGAGAGAGAGAGAGAGAGAGAGAGAGAGAGAGAGAGAGGAGAGACAGACAGAGAGACGGAGACAGAGAGAGAGACAGAGACAGAGAGAGAAACGACGAGTCCAGAGGTAAATAACAGACTAGGGATACATTCAGAGACAGCAATATGAAAAAAGAGAGGGGCAACTTCCCAAGCAGAATATGCCTGTACCCAATTTGCAACTGGGTGGGGTGAGGAAAAAAATGGTGTAGTGTTTTTCTCTTCCACCATATATTAGGACTGAGTCGTGCGCTGACTGGACAAAACTTACACTGAAGTATAAGACAGACATTTCTTTTTTTTCTAAAATTTGGTATTTTATTTATTGATTTAATTATTGTAATTTTTACAAACAACAGCAATACTGAACAGTAACGTTAATGTTAGTAAAAGTAAAAGCACACCAAAGAATTGAAACTGGCCATTAAAATTAACAATCGGGCCATGCTCAATACGAAACGTACAGGGCAAGAGTTTCGGACTTAAAAAAATGATTGACTGATTAAAAACTGAAAAAAATACTCACAAACCAAATCAACTGATTATTACCTTGAAGCCCATTCATTAGGGTGAAACTGATATGAACCAATATAAGTTATAATCATACACGGAAATAAACCAAAAACAGATCTTCTCATTTTTAAAAGCACATCAAACAAATAATACAATAAAATCATAAATGCCTTATTACAAGGATATAAAGCATCAAACAAAGCAGAATTGAAAGCTACAAATCACAGATGCAGAATGTATGATACATTGGTCTATTCCGTAATCTAAAAAAATACTTGATTCTGAACTGTTTGGGAAAAGAAGTCTAAATTTGCAGAAAGAAATTCCTTGTCGCCATGCTCAAGAATATCTGGAGAATCACTGACATCAGCATTCACACAAAAGTCAGGATCTTCAAGAGCACTGTCCTAAGCGTATGGATCAGAATGCTGGAAGACATCCACAAGCATCGAACATAAGCTGGAAGTATTCCATAATACTAAATAGATACCTTTAAGTTTTCTGGCCAAGCGCGATCTCCAACGAAGACCTTAGAACCAGAGTAGGAATGACAACTTTACATGGCACCACTCAGACACGTAGATGGGACTGGCTGGGATATCAGAGAGGACTGAATGAGTGAGAGTGTTGAGTATAGTAGTATGTACATGTGTGTATGTGAAATCAAGTTTCTTTCTGAATACACTTTAGCAAAGGAGAACAGTAAATTTTACTTAACATTTCAACTATAGTGTCACCTGTAGTTTCAACCTTTGTGCAAATTGGTGTTCAATTTCATTGTTTCTTTTGTTCTCTTTTTCTTTAAAGTAACAAGTACATGAACTTGGACATAAACATCCATGGAAGTCCATTTTGGTACTTTCCGTGTTAAGTAATAAAAAAAAACCCCAGACGGTCATTTAATGATATGCGAATATGCTCCACACTAAGAATGATATCTGTTCACTGATCTAAAGCTCACATGTATGATATTGCCTTGTGCATCACGAGCAAGAATTCTGCAGACAGAAATAACACTTTTATTTTTGTGGAAAAGATGGGATTTTCCATCCTTTATCAAATACATTCTGTAAAGTTGATATGTTTTTTTTCTCTTTAACAATTTGCATCTTTTCTATTGTAGGTATGCACTAAGTTCAGCTCAATCAAACTGTTTGCAAAACATCCCCTTTGTCATGTGGCAAATCGGACCTACAGTGAGATGTGAGAAAAATATTCGAGATAGGCTTCAATCAATGATAATAATAGCAAAAAATTTGCAGTAATTCACTGTTCTGTTGTGTTTCTGCACATATCACATGCAAGGTCCAACAGTTATGAACGTTTCCGTTTTTTTCTCCTGAAACTGTGACGCCTTGTACATGTACTTGAAAATCAAAATCTACACCTAGTTTGATGGAGATCAGAGATATGAGAATATGCTTTTAACATTTGGAAACTATATTCCCCACCAGTAAAGTATGACTTGTCGTATAACCAAAACACTGGTTTGGGGACATCTGAGAGAGATCAACTATTTATTTCTTCATAATGCCCTTTTCCCCATGCACTGACTTTCTCAATCTTGGGTAAAATCCATTGAGTGACTTTTAAAATTAAGCAATATGATTGCAACAACCACCACCTTTGTATGAGAAAACACTGACAGTGACAGTGACAATTAATGTTCAAGTTTGGAATTTTCCAAGCAGGAGTCATTCTCTCCACCAAGTTCAACCCACTGACATGAGAAAATATAGATACGCTCCACTTTTGTCACATTCAGAGGTCCGCACAAAAGTAAAAACATGATAAAAATTGTTAAAAAAAAATTAAAGATGAAATTCTCAATCTCAAATACCACAAATCAGCTAATTACAACACAAAACATCTGAATAAATGACAGATTTGTTTGGGGTGTAGGATGCCTAGCCAACGGAAAGGTTAAAGAACTAAAGTTGATCACCGGTACTGAGATCAACGCAAAATGTCCATGTCTTCAAACTGAGCAAAAAAAATGTCAATACAATACATACAACACTTCAAAAAGGATCCAATTTCATGACACAATGCCTTCAGCAGGTACAACAGTAAAATTCCAATCAATAATATCCTTTCATTGCAAATGCATCAAATCAAAGTAGATGAAACCAAAAAATAAAACATTGAGATTACCCCTCGACTGAGTTGTTCTTAAATGTTTTGTTTAGGTTAAAAAAAATGTGTTCCACCGGAATAGGAATCCATAAGGTCAGGGATTCCCAGTGCAGTCACAACCTTTGAGTCACACTGTTTGTGAGATTTTCCCTCAAGTATAAGGTGTATAAAAAAAAAAGGGAAAGCAATGGAAAAATTCACCTCTCTTCCTTCATTAATTTAGTCCCATTTGTAAAATATTTAATCTCTTGATGATTCTTTAAATATACAAAAACTATGAGTAAAGCAAAGCTTATCCCACCTCTTGATATGATAAAAACTACACATGAAATCATCCGGATCTTGTAAATTAAAAAATCCCTTGATTTTCAAATAGACTTTGCTTTTACTCATCCCGTCAGGGCAAACAGCAAAAAAAAGAAAGAAAAGATAAATCCCTATCCACCCAAAAACATCACAAATAAATGTCTATACAGAACATTGTAAAAGGGTGAAAACTTCATGCCACTTGATCTCTTTTTTTTTTCTGCATGAATAAAAATGTGTTTTCATTCACAACTGGTCACACTAAATGAGTTAAGGTGTTAAGATACATATGTACTCTGTTATGGATCTCAATAACAGTTTGTGCAGGTACAGATATGTATGTGAGACAGGTGCTTATGAAGACTGAGAAAGTGACAGTGTGAGGTCGAGGTCTGTACACAAAATCTTCAGACTTTTCACTGTATATCACTCTGATGATATACCACAACAGTGGGATTCTCCTCACATAAATTGCCACCTTTCTCTACAAGCTAAAAAAAAACCCCATAGGAAACATGCAATCATATGTATCTGGACATTTTATGTTCATGCCACAATCTGAATGTCTGAAGCTGTAAAAGGTAAAAAAATACCTCGCCAAACACCAACCACATAAATATTACTGTATGGCACAAATTTGCCACTATAATTACAATATGATTTATGTCCTCATCTTTAAATAAAAAAGGAAAAAAGGAGACAATAAAATGTACAACTCTTGAGGCCAAGAAAAAAATAGATCTGATTTCGACATAATTAACCAAAAACATACAAAAAGCAAAAAGAAAAAGCCTTTGCAAATAAATACATGCATCAATTGACTTGTTTGGTGCATTATTATTATTATTCACCGTTCTTAGGGCAGGCTGAGTGTGGAAAACCATAACAAATTTCTTTAAATATGGACAAATCTTCTTACTAGCAGACAATTTTTGCGTTACTAAATCTTTTCATGCTACAATAAGGCAAGTCAATGGACAAACTGCAGCTTCATGATTTCATCGAACGTGTGTAGCTCAGAGGGAAACTGAAATACATGCTAATCATCTGTATACATGCATTGAATAATCCTCTTTCTTGTTTGTGAAAATGTTATTCCAGTACTACTTTTAAAGGTTATTTTTCACTTCATATAAAGATCTACTGTTGGATGCATCCTCTTTTTTCTCCTCTTGTATTTTGCTCTTTTTGTCCAAAAATCAGAGGATGCCCACTCAACAATCGACAGAGATATTGATGGCTTTCAGCCCATGAAGACACTCATTCAATTATTGTGCGACAAAAATTATGGCAGACATCTGATTGTTCTGTCATCTTAATCCTGTTATTAAGAACTGCTTATCTCAATTTTTAAGAGAATTCGAGCCACCAATCTAGTTTACATTTATTTTACGATTTTTTACATTAGGATTAACAATTTGACATATTAATTGTATGCATTCTTACCTAAAGGTTATGTGTCCTATCGCAAGGCCCTTCTTTTAAATTTTAAATGCAATACATGTGTAAACACAAATCTCTGAGCTGACATAAATAGTAATACGTGCGTTAGTATGTAAAAAAAAAACAACAACAACCAAACCCAACACACAATCCAGGCATAGAAACCACAAACTTGTGATGGTAACGGAAGTAGCAACCTCAGCCCAAGTTGCCAAAAGTGAGAACTATTCTATTCTCCTTACTTAATCCATTGTTCTGACACAATCCAACAAACTCTGCAGGCTTACTATGTTGTTTGAATACCAAATATAACTGCAACTTTCTAACCCTACTGGACTATAAAAACACGAAATGTACTCCATTGTCAAGGAAGCTCTCTGAGCAGTAAGTACAGATCATAAAGGTATAGGAAAAACGGCCCCAACATTTTCTTCCTTTACTTATGAATAATAATAGAATTCCTTTCACTGTATCATCGAAATCAGAACAATTATTGGAAAAGGCTGCGTATTTACCACACAGTTGATCAGAATAAATATTATTTTGTTGACACCATTAACTGAAGTATAAATTTAACATCAAACAATACACAAAAGAAATTCCAAGTCTTTAGAGCTAACCAAACTGCCCAATATAGATTTACGTATTCCGTTTTATAAAATCTCTGCACCCTAGTGCCACGATGACTAGCATCAAGAATACTCAGCTTTGCTGATCCTCCAGTGTAGGTATTAATAAATAAAGGACTCATAACAGTCAAATCACTCTACACAAAAAAAAAAAAAAGAAGAGAAAAGAAAAATTTCTTTCAAGACCAAAAAGGGCCAAAGAGTCGGAGCTTATCGCAGTTTGAATACTGTGAAATGAGTAAGTTCAGACTAGATCATATCAAACACAAGTTAAACATTTCCCCATCAAGAATTATTGGTAACCCCTTTACACTTAAACAGGGAGAGGCAAATGGTATAAAATATTTTTATCCTAAAGACAGAATGTCAGAACCTCCACAGCCAGGATTTGAACCCAGAACTTCTGGTTGCAAGTCCAGCAGCCTAAACCATTTGACTGATGTTATTCCCCTTTAAACTACTTTCAGTCAATTCACCATTCTCCCTTACTGCTCTCCGTCACCAGTGAACAGGTGAGATAACTTACAGAACCTCCAGTGTTTCAACATCTTAAGCTGCCACCTACCTGATGCTTGTTTTTTACATTCCACAAATATGTAATATAATTGTAAATAAGTCTCGTTGTATCATCTGCTTGTATCCCGAGCATGCTGAAAATAATACTGCCCCCAAAATTAAATCACTACACAGTTTCCAAAACCCATAATAATTCATGCAATTCAAAAACTGAAGCAGTACCCAATGAAAGTTCGTTAACTTCTGTTAAGAGAAAGTTGTCCAGTTCTTTTCAACAATTCACTTTTGTGAGTTACGTTCAGCTTCACCACAAGAGGCATTTTTTTTTCCTCTGGAATTTTGTTTCTTTTTTTATGTAGCTTTTCTATTTTGGTACAGGTCATATATACATATTAGTACATGTATATCACAGCAAGCAAGGCATAGAGATCAATGACTTCATAAATACACAACCAAAGTTCCGTTACATTTCTATGGACCAATCAAAGTCCCATCGCTGGCTAGCGTATGTGAACATACTAAAGGGCTTATTACACAAACAGACTAAACAGATCACTTCAGTCACTTTTAATTTCTATCAGTTTTGCTGTCAATAAAATTTGCAGAGAGTCAAGATGTCCCATAACATCGATGACCCTTCGTGATTTTCTCTTGAAAAACAAAGCATTTGGACAGCACACGACATCTAGACCTCAACCCAGAAAGCTGCAATGTCAAGTGTTTTGACGTTAGATTTATCTCTAAAATTTTAAGGCATCGATTTGAGATCCACAAGGTCTATTTTCCTTCTTTTGCATTCTGATTACAAAAAAAATTCCTTTTTTGATTTGACCAGTTTTGAAAATTTTTTGTATCAAAATTTTACCACCCTTGTGAAAAGTTCAAAAGTTCAGCAACGTGGCACACCTTTCATCTAACCATTCCTCAAATGTGGTGTTGGTTGGTCTGACCGAATTTTTTCAGATGCCTCCTCGAATTCTGAATCTACCATCAGACTGTCAGATTTTTTGTCAGCTTTTCAAATCACAAATGATAATTTGTATGAAGATCTGGAGACATTCAGATGTCTCATCAGCATATAGTCTGTACATGTAATAGGCCCTAAACACATCTATCAAAGATTACTTCTACGTAGATCATGAATAAGCATTAGATGGACAGAATGCACATTGATATCTTACTTGGTGAAACATATTACTACATGACCTATGGTGAAAACAAAATTCCAAAAACATTGAAGACTATCACAGTCATAAGATACCTTATTTGTATGTTACACAACAAAATATAAGTATTGGTGATCTTTCCGTTGAAATTGTCTTCTCAATTGAAATTCTTCATAGTGCCAACTTCGCTTGGTCCCAGTCTTGGTAGCTTAAAGGGGGATTGGCATAAATCTGCATCCTAATTTTCATATTATGTACACTTCATTCAAATGAATGTCAACTTATAACATAACTTTAGTACTGAATGTATTTAATGCATGTGCTTATTTTACTTGTTAAAGAAGCTGCATGCTCATATTATGAATTAAGATTTAGGCATATGAATTATATATAGGCATAGAATCTGTGTTTGTCTTGGAAATATACTGGTCCATTTTTTCCACTAACCTTCCATCTAAACCACCGTCTTCCTTTCCACTACCGTCAGTCCCTTGCATTATTCACATAAAATGATCGCTTTCATTCCTAGAATTAGTCAGTATCAAAAAGTGTATTTCAATATTTCAATACACTTTAGCATTTGTTACGTCACCAGTTTATCCAAACAGATTTTCTTTTCATATCTATGACTTTACATTTTCTATGGCATATTAGAATTATTAAATCCTTTTTTAAACAACTTCACATTAACAAGAACACTGGGGCAACAATTTTTTTTTTCTAATTTCTTTTTCATTTTCTAACTGATCTTACACTTTTAACCTTTTTTGCCTATTTTCTCTTTCCTTCAGAAATAAAAAAAACAACAACTGCTAAACACACTCTGAACTAGTTAAAAGCACTTGCATGCGATTGGCAAGTTGGGTTGCTGTTTTTTTCCTGCAGGATCCAGACACAAAGTTTGTCTCTACACAAGCAAACGACACACAACGTCCTCTTCTCCTGGTTCCATTAGCTTCACTTCCACTCCTTGGCCAGTCTCTCTCCCCTAGTGCATAGTCTTCATCAATCCAATCTGTTCCCAATGTCCCAGAACGTCGCCAGCACAAATCACAGGGGATGTCCTCACACCACGTCAAAGCCACGGACTGCCTCCTCCAGGTCCTCCTCCACACATTCCATCCAATGATGAAGCTTGCGGCCATACTGTAAGAAACAAATGAATAACATATAGAATGAAGGGGGCAAAATACAATAAATAAAAAAAAGCTATCCCAAAAAACACATCAAGACAAACCATCACTTCAGCTTCCCTGCAGCTTTTTCCCAAGAACACAACACCTCCTGATTCGAACCCTGGTTCCTTGGATTAGGAGTCCAACACTCTAACCATTCAGCCATGCGCAATCTATCCTCTAACAGACACACTTACACGACACTACTGCCAAACAATTGTGTGCAGTAAAAACCTATAGAACAGAAGTGGTCCTACTTACATGTATATCATTGATCTCCCTGTAGATTCGTTGTGTGAGATGATCTGGGTCCTCCATAGTGTTGATCACCATCTCCTCGTCCTGGTAGTAGATGTGGCTGACTGGACACACAATGCAGGCAGTGCCGGCACCAAAGACTTCCTTCACCTGTGGCAGTAGCAGGAGGTTCAGGTTATCCCCTAACAAGTAAGTTCTTTCAAGGCCTATGAGGCCCATAGAGCCGTAGCTTATCCCGGTTCCTATAGCGTGAAGCGGAACAGATGATTTTTACTTCATCTCCAAGACAGGATGCTAGTCTGCGTAGGTTTACTTCCCCAGCAGAATATGCCGGTACCCAATTTACACCTGGGTGGGGAGAGGACAAATGGCGTAAAGTGTCTTTCCCAAGGACACAACACGGTCACCTCCCTGATTTGAACACTGGACCCTGGGATAAGGAGTCCAACACTCTAACCCTTAGGCCACTGCACCACACCCTCTGCCAAAACATAGCATAATATCCTTTTACAAGACGCACTCCTTAAGCCATACACAAGCACAAAGCTGAGCTTATCTCTCTCTGCACCTTTCTTAAGGAAACAGTGCTTTTGATGCTACAATGGGACAAATGGAGACTCCATAAAAATGGCATTCGTGGATATTGCGGCAAAACGGTCAGTGTCCTTCTTCGTTATCCTTCCATGATTAATTCAGAAGAAGTCCTGATTGCGATTGTTTTTCAAGCTACGTTACAGACTAACTGGCTGCATTGTATCTAAACCTTTCAGGTCAGTGTCCAACATTCATTATTTAAGTGAAACTAGTTAGTTTCAATATAAAAAAATAACAAATGATTGATTCCTCTACTTCTTCCTTTTCTTCTTCTTCTTCTTCTTAATATTAGTTTAAACAGAATGTCGGAACAAAGTCACGGGTCACATTTTTTGTGAAGAAGTTGTCTCTTGGTCATGAAATAACAATCATTATGAAATAATTTTTAATAACACAAAATGTTTTACTGCAACAGCATGAACTGATTAGACCTGTTAAAACAGCATATAAGATGAGCCACCAATAAAGCAACCCAACATTTATCCTTTTGGCGTTTTCTTTATTCCACGCACTAATAGTCATGTTGGTCGTCCTCACTGCCCACACTTTGACACTCAAACACTAAAAATCATCTCTTTTTGCCTATGTTCCATTGACTGTTTCCAGTCAGCACATTTCGTTAGGTGAATTTTTATCTGTTGGTAAAGATGTGCGATCCTAATCCACTCAAAAATAATTCAAGCAGTCTGCTTCTATGGGCGAAAAGAATGAAATTCTAGAGGGTATATAAGTTGCCGAGACATTTATAGTTTATATTGAATTAACACTGCAAGTAGGTGGAAACAATATGTGGACTTATAAGTGAAAATCATTATTGCACATACCCTGCCTTCAGAAAGAGCTTTCTTGAATGTCTGCATTGTGATCGTTTGCTCAGAAACTTTGAATTCAGACTGAAACAGAAAAAGAGAAACAAAATATAAATACACAAAAGCTATAATAAAGATACAACAGCTATACAGATACAACAACTGTAAAAAGATACATCAGCTTTCAATTTTGATTAAACACATGAGTGGAACAAAATACCTTCACAAACAAGAATACTTAAAGAAATGAAAGTATATGTTTTTTTTTCGTAGACAGAGCCTTCTTAATCACAATTTTTTAAATAAATCTGCAGTATTTGCATTCCTAAAATATCTTACTTTCTGATTAATATACATAAATTCAGGGTATAAAAGAAAATCATACACACGGTTGAGAAGGCAGATTTCAAATTAACCCATGCCGTATTCACGGTCAATAGGATCTATATAATAATAAACCGTCCAGAGAAAAAACACCTACCCAATCTCTTGTGAGCTCAAGAACAGACTTGCGTGTGACGCCAGGTAAAATCAGGCCTGATTCCAAAGGTGGAGTCAAAAGCTCTTCCTCTGTAAACAATAGAGGACACTGGGCAATGTAACAGTTGTGACAAGAGGAGACTGGGCAATGTAACAGTTGTGACAAGAGGACACTGGGCAATGTAACAGTTGTGACAAGAGGAGACTGGGCAATGTAACAATTATGACAAAACTATTCCTACCCCTTACAGTCAAAGAACATGAGTTTACTGTTATGGATTTTTAAAAAATTGCCTTAAAGCAGAGTGCAAGCCCTTAATTCATTCTTAGCATTTCTGTGGTAATATTACTTGCATAATGTGAAATATTTGTTAAAACAACATATGAACTGTGTCCATTTTTACAGAAAACGGAGAAAAAAAAAGGTGGGGAACGAAAGAAAAGCAAACCGACCTCCATGCTCGTTGATCCAATAGACAAAGAGATTCATGGTGCCAACCTCTGTCATCTGATGGTCATCTCCATACAGCCAAAGTACCTGCTGGCACCCGTACTTCTCTACCGCCATATGTTGAATGTAAATTGTTGGGGCATAGTTGCTGAAAACACACAAGTCTAGTGAGACACAAGCTTCTACAATACCCTCAGGCTGAGTAATATACATGTCTGAAATCAAAATGTATTTGCTACTGAGTCATAAGTTCATACATCACATTCCCAAATTCATTCAGTAACTTTCGGGTCGTATTTATAATATTCATTTTACGCTGTTTACGCATCTTTATTCATGGGGGACTACTAAGAACGTACTCATATCAAACGGTTGATAGGTTACTATGCCACAAATAAAGCCGCAAAACTGATGATGGGATACAAAAATGACATACATACCTGCATGGCAGAAGCTACTGATGTCCTTGTTAATTAGCAGATCATGCCTCAACATGACAAACAATAAATGTCCTTCTTCCTAACGAGGTATTGTCACACACAAACACACACATCAAGTTAAGACAAAAAAATTCCAAAATATTTTTTAAAAAGCAGAAAGACCTAATTTATTGCCAATCAAAATATATAAATTGTACATGCACCCACTTACCATCATTCACCATAGAGGTTTGAACCCAGTCACACTTGGAGTGAAAGGTTGCTCAGGACAGAAGAAATAGAAATAAATCCTTGGTGGTCTGCACCCTGTCGTGGGACAGAGCCACTGACAGTGGTGACAAATGTAAGTAAGTAAGTTCCTTCAAGGCTTATGAGGCCCATAGAGCCGGAGCTTATCCCAGTTTCTATAACGTGAAGCGGAACAGATGATTTTTACTTCATCTCTTAGGCAAGACACTAGTCTGTCGTAGGTTTACTTCCCCAGCAGAATACGCACCTAGGTGGGGAGACGACAAATGGTGTAAAGTGTCTTTCCCAATGACACAACACATTCACCTCCCAGAATTCAACCCTGGACCCTTGGATTAGGAGTCCAACGCTCTAACCATTCGGGCATCACGCCACCAGTGACAAATGCACCGATACCAATAATGACACCCAGGCTTCTGTCACCTACCTGCCCATCTTAAAACTACCACAGCCTCCTGGCCACGCCCTCACGTGCTGTGTGTCTGCCAGGAGCTTCACTGGTTTCATGCCCGTTGGGAAGTAAGGCCCAACTGGTCCAGCAATCACAAACAGTTTGGCTTCGTTGGTGACTGTCACCCCAAGCGTTGGCTGTGAAGATAAAAAAAATTTAACGTCAATCCAGTGAGATTAAAAAAAAAAGTCAATTCAGTAAGGTGAAGAAAAAACAAATATGTTATCTGTGGCTGCATCATAGTCATAGTTACCCATGAGTAAGTAAGATAAGTTCCTTCAAGGCCCATAGTGCTGGGGCTTATCCTGGTTTTGATAATATGAAACAACATAGATAATTTTCACAACATCTCTTAGTACACTAATCTGTTGTAGGTTCCCTTGCCCTGCAGAATATGCCTGAACCCAATTCACACTTGGTGAGGAGAGGAGAAATGGTGTAAAGAGAAGAAGAAGAAGAAGAAGAAGAAGAAGAAGAAGAAGAAGAAGAGAGAGAGAGAGAGAGAGAGAGAGAGAGAGAGA
>JBDFRD010167656.1:0-12182 GCA_039654405.1 Bullina lineata | reverse complement strand
CTCTCTCTCTCTCTCTCTCTCTCTCTCTCTCTCTCTCTCTCTCTCTCTCTCTCTCTCTCTCTCTCCTCCCCCCCCCTCTCTCGCTTTCTCATCCATATAAAGTCCATAATATCACCTTTGTTTTCGTCTTTTCAGTTTTCTGTAAGCTACCCATTGAAGTCAGTAATGTCCTGTATGTGTCGCATTTTTTCCTTGTTGCATTAAAATCATGTGAGGTTCCGTCTAATTTTCTGGCTCTTTTTTCGATCACTCGCTTCTTTAGTTTTCATACTCAATCAACCACTTTCATTTATATCTAGTGTCTAAATAAGAGTAACTCAGTAGGCCTAGTGTAACTTCTGTTGTCTTGACCGTTGTTAACACTGTCACATATCTAATCACTATTATAAAATAGAACTTATGATTTCAGTCGAAATAATTTCTGAAGTATTTGAACATTTTCCCCTTTTTTTAAAATGTTACATATTCATCTCTTAGCCTAACACGTTATTAGATCTAGTCCATGTCTATAATGATGAGCTACGAAAAGGCCCTTGTTACTTTGCGTTGTAGCCTAGATTGGGCTAAAAAGTTTTAAAAACCTGGCGTATGGCACTGGCAATTCATGTCTCGTAAGTCAGTTGTAAACAAAAACCAGCATGGCGAAGGCGAAGTCGAAGACGAGAGATCCCTCAAATTTTAAGCAGTTCCTTGGGAATAAGAGTGAAGGTAAAGTCTAGACTGTGATATGATGGCTGGTGGATAAACCCAATCAAAGTTCCAAAATGTGTGTTTCATTATTTTACACCTCACCATCACCATGATAATAACAAATGAATGGATGGGCTTTCCGACTTGGGTTTGGCTTGGTGAATTGAGCAAGACCTCAGGCCTCAGCTTCAGCTCTCAAGCCTCGCCTCGGAGGATCAGGATACCTCATGTCATACAACAAACAAACAAAGCAAAACTAGATCTAGATCTCATTCATATCTTAAATAAGAATTACTAATTGTTTAAGAGAGAGAGAGAGAGGGGGGTTCGGAGCCGCCCAAACAAAAACATGTTGTCTCGCCCATGTAGGGAGGATTACCTTATCCAGTAATCGGTACGAAATCACGGAAGAAAAACAAAAGTGGGTATTACGTAACCGATCAATGTAGGTATCTATATCGGACAAACGGTTTATTTGCAACGCAAATGAGTATCAGAATCGTTTAGAGCGGACCGAAAACCATCAGTTCAGTATCCAACTCGAGACGGGTCCTATACTGCAAAAATAACCCAGTAATCTACCCTTTGTACATTAGACCTAGGTTCTGGCTGAATTAAATTTCCTAAACCATAATTGAGGTCACAGCCAGGATTTAAAAAAGAGAAAATGGTTGGGTAGGGATAGAATCTAGATAAAGCTATGATTTAGGAAATTTAATTCCTAGATCTACAGTAGAGCACAATTTTAAAGAACATGCTTGAAACGAATTGACAGAAATAAAGAACACATTTCTTTGCCCCTGTTTTCCTTCTCTCTATATTTCAATTATTATTATTTAGATGCATTTAGCGAACACATGCAATAACGAAGTGACGGCTGTAAGGAACTCAAATTTTTGTTTGGCAAGCCCTTTTATCTTCTTGTTTAAGATTGAAGTAACGAACCAGTCTGTCAACGAATGACTGCAGGCTGCGCAACTGTTACGCGGCATTTTCCACATCCGTAGGCCTTGTACCGCGCAATTACTGTCAGTCGAGTTGACACTTTTCCGCTACTTCACTTCGCTGGTAGGCTGGTCCGGCGATTGTTTAGGGAAATCACTGATCGGTCTTTCCCTGATATCAGACGCTGACAGCTTCTAAGATACCAGGGAAACTTTTTTCACATTACACAAATCATGTAATTCGTCATACACCACTGTCCGTCTCAGATACGCCGGAAATATTTCCACACAAATTCGCTGAAAGAAGCTGAAAACAGTGTGCCTTCATGCTCTGTAGTGAAGAGGACAGAACAGAAACACCTGCTGAGCAGGTCAAAGCTGTAAGCTCCATGGGGGCAAAGCAATGTGTTCAAACATTGAAGAACTATTTTCTTGTCAACGGAGGGGAAATCTTTTTCATGCTCTTGGAGATATGGACAAATTTGTGCTAGATTTAGGGGAAAGAAACAAAGTTCTATACCTTCTTTTTTCACCCCTCTGGAAAAGAAATAGATCGTGAATTGTATAACTGTGGGGGGTAAAAGGGAATGGTGTTAGTGAGGGAGAGAATGTGTGTGAGAAAGGTTGACTGGAATAAAGAACTATTTTTTTTGCCTGGGCCTGTTCTTTATATCAGTGCTCTACTGTACATAGTAAAGAAATATAAAATGTTGCCTTCTTTAGTCTTTATTGTCGATTGTGTGTTGGGCACCGGACACGGAATCCTTCCACCTTATGTGAAGGCAACTATAGCCATTAGCTTCCAAGCAAAAAAGAGGGCTTGTATAAGAATAAGTTTTGGCATGCGAGATTTAAAAAGATTTTAAAGTTTAGGTCTCATTGTGCTGAATGCCACTCCCTGGTTTACTCAACAAGCAAATCAAGTAATGTCAAGGAGAGAAAAAGTGTGTGTTTTTATATAGGAGGGAGGTAGTTTTAAGTGGCGCAGTGGACGAATAGAGTGTTGAACTTCTAATCCAAGGGTCCGGGTTCGAATCTGAAAGGTGACTGTTTTGTGTCCTTGGGTAAGACACTTTACACCATTTTTCCTCTCCCCACCCAGGTGTGAATGGGTACCGCCATATTCTGCTGGGGAAATAAACCTACAACAGACTAGCGTCCTGTCTAGGAGATGTAAAAACCATCTGTTACGTTTCAAGCTACCAAAACTGGGATAAGCTCCGTCTTTATGGGCCTCATTTTGCACATGTAATTTTTTAATCCTCTCTTATAATTTTTGCTTTTTTTCATTTCTGATCTCTTCATCTTTCTTTATGGTTAGTTTGTTTATAAATCAAAATAAACCTTTCCTTATCATCTTTACTTGTCACAACTATTTTCATGCCTCATGCACAATTCACAGAAACCAAACTTTTTTTCATCATTTCAGCCTCCCTAAAAGATTCTTTTTAACTCCCCAATATTTCCTACTTTCAGGTCAAGGCTTTGCAGACAAAAGAAAAAGAAAAGCTGCCTATGAGTATTTGAAGTTAATAAAGAAAGAAAAACGCCGGGACGAGTCTCAGGGAAAGACTCCTGCTAAACACAAGCCACTCCCCATCTTACAGAAGCAGGGCTGGTGGGACACATTTTGTTTGTTATTTCATATTATTTTATATTGTTAAAATGGTCAGACATGACCGACGGAGGCCTACCCTATTATTAAAAAGCCTCTATAGATATTTTTTAAACATAAATTGTAAATTGCTGTCCATTTAATCAGTCACATAATGATATAATGCCTCCTCTCTCTCTGATCAATTAAAGCATAGGCCTCTGTCAGACAGTTTCTATCTTCCTCTGCTTTTGAGCAAAGTTCCCAATTCATAATATTATATATGTTCCAAAGATAAATTACGTTTACATGCTCATCTTTTCTACGAAGGGAACATGTAAAGGAACAATTTTGACAAATACCTTCAATTCATACTTGGTGTACTTGCAGTTATTTAAAACCAAGCATTACATAAACTGCAACTTGTCTGCTGTGTCATTGAGTGGCTATCATCTTTGATTGAATATTACAACATAGAGTATCTAGAATGCAAGTGTAGTAATGTCATTTGTTCTCCCCCACAGGTCGGCAGCCAAAGGAAAGAAAGTGCACTCGTTCAGTGGAGCAGAAAAAATAGCAAAGAAGAAACAGGAAGAGAGACAGAAAAGAAGAGAGGTCAGTTTGAGAGGGAGAAGTACACACACACACACTCACACAATTTATTGTGAATGGCAATCTACACCTAGTTAAACTACTTTCAAGCTCATTCTTAAAATAACAATGGTGTCATTCAAATTTGTTGTGGCGCAATGGCCGAATGGTTAGAGCGTTGGACTCCTAATCCAAGGGTCCAGGATTTGAATCCAGGAGATGACCGTGCTGTGTCCATGGGAAAGACACTTTACACCATTTTTCCTCTCCCCACCCAGATGCAAATTGGGCATCAGCATATTCTGCTGGGTAAGTAAACCTACGACAGGCTGGCGTCCTGTCTAGGAGATGAAGTAAGAATCCTCTGTACTGCCTCACGCTACCGAAACCGGGTAAGCTCCGGCTCTATGGGCCTCATCGGCCTTGAAGGAACTTTTCTTTACTTACTTTTGCATGTACTAGTGCTGATGATATTAGATTGGTAGTGCCACAGCAACACACGATCTCATTGTGCTGACTCCCACATAACAAGTTACAGCACAAACTACGTGGTATACATTCTAGAAATGCCATATTCTCACTTGTCTGGTCAAAAAAAGTAAAGTAAAGAGGAAAAAAGGTGTAAAGTGTTTTTCCCAAGGATACAACACAGTCACCTGGACCCTGGACCCTTGGATTCAGAATCCCAATGCTGTAACTATTCGACCACCACGCCACAATTGTCTGGTTAGGCAAGTCCATATTCTGTGGGAGGTTTGGCAATATCTTACCACAGCAAACTGGACTAGAAAATTTATGTTAATGAGTAAGCATCAAGTCATCCTACTAATTAATTTAATTTGAAAAATGTAAAAGTAAAATCTATAGAAAAATGCGTACATGTATGTGGTTGACTTTTTAAAATATACATATGTACATGTTTAAAAAAGTTTTAAATATGTGTCTTGATCTGAAGTTTGTTTGATAAAAATGTACACGCAATGTTTTCATGGAGAGAAATACGGTCAGGACTGAATGTCTTTTTTTCAGGGAAAATATAATTTCAATATTTAAATTTCTAGACGATTCTCATACATTATTCTTTACTTTCTGATCCACAATGCAGGAAGCTGAGAGGACGAAGGTGGAGAAGAAGTCTGCCATGGAGTCGTACAAATCCCGTAAGAAGGAGCGACACTTGAAGCTGTGCAAACGCACCAGCAAGGGACAGCCTGTGATGAAGAATCAGATGGAGGTGTTGCTGGAGAAGATCAAGAAACAGAAGCAAGGAACGTGAGGGGAGATCTTGCTCTAAGTAACAATGTCATGAGCAAAGAATTATCTACTTTAATTGGAGCTGGATTCTATATCCTTATGGACTCATTGACGGTCATTTCAGAACTGTCAGGATATTTGTTGGTGTGGAATCAGATTTTCAGTTGTGACTCTGGTTTCCATGGATACAAGACGCGTTGGTTTATTGTGAAACTCACAGCTATTGAACCACCTGTCCTGGACTTAATAGTTTAAGTCGCAAAGTTTAGAATTACAGTAATTTTTATTATCGATGATTAAGGTCTTTCTTGCATTTGGAGGGGATTGGGCAGGGGGGTGAACTAGACATGCCAACATTACTGGTTTGCCATAAGAAATTACAGGGAGCTGTCAGAAATTAAGATTTACAGGCAACTATGACCAAATTATGGCGAGGACACAAGATATATATATATTATATATATATGCTTTTAAATCTCATTGCCGTTAAAGTTCTTCGTTCTCTGGCATTATCATTGTACGCGGTAAAATTACTCTATTGGGTCCTCATTTTACTGTGAGTTCAGTTCGTGATTACTCCAAGACTCAAACGGTGTTGGCATGTCTGATAGTGATAGTGGCTATTCAAATGGTATATCAGTATCAGGGATATATGTAATTCCGGAAATACAGTTGGGGAGAAACTTGATTGCCGCTCTAGTGAAGCTTTGACCGATAATGAGAAATTGGAGTGTACTCACAATAAGTCAATCGTTTAATTGTAACTGTTTGTGACACATGTAGGTGTTCCAGATATTTTTTCAAGCATGGTAATATGTTTGTGAAAAGGCAGATTTGAGTGCAGGAAAGGGTCAGATTACGTAGCAAGTGGTTAAAAATTCGTTTTGCTTCCAAGTGGAAAAGTCTTGTAATCTGGAAAAATGTTAATGGACTGAACCACACGGTTGTCATATGTATTCCACAGTAGGAGTCTCATTAAAAACATTTTTCCTTTTTTCCACCTTTCAGAGCAGACTTACCATTTCTTGTCATTTATTCTGTGATACTTTCACTTTCATGATTTCCAATTCTCAATGCAGGAAGTTGTTGTTCTCAGTCATTACCATACAGTGAATCAACAATGAATGAATATGTTGAGATTTTTTCATGAGCATTGCTACATGCTGTACGTTGTAGCCTGTTTGCTCCTGGTGAAATATGGAAATATAAATATTTTATGGTTCATTGAAGAAACACAATTTGATGTTGACAAGTGGAATGGATGTTTTGTGAGATAATGAGTAAGCACATGTTTTCACATGTTGAAAATATGAGAAATTTGAATGAAACTTTTGTCTGGCAGTAAGTTGAGTAAGTGAAAAAGCATTGAATCAAAGCCCTGAGTGAATTGGAATGTCTGCAGTGTTACAACTAAGGCTTTTGGCTTGTTTGGTATTGAAGGGGGCGTCCTGGTGGGAGAGCAAGATTTTACATTATAAAATTATGCATACAGGTCCAATATGGCCGCCAGTACCATGGCAACAAAACATGAAAATTGTTGAATTACACTAAAAAGCACACTAACAAAGTATCACTTAAGTGTATTAAAAGATTGAAAAAAAGTCCATTGAAATAGGTTTTGCGCTTAATTTTCAAAACTCAATACATGTATTTGTAGGCCTACTCGATTTGACAATTTTTCACCCAGACACTCCCTTAAAGTAAAAGCACAGTGTGGGCATGGCATCAGTCGTCAGTGTTTGATGAATAACAAGTGAGGAGAATGTCAAGTGTCTGTGATACATACCAATACTACATGAAACTTCATTGAGATCATCTAGCTGTAGCCACCAATGTGTAAGTTATCCCAGTACGTTTTGATTGTAATTGTATAACTTCTTGAAATTTGGGAAGGTTTTTGTGCTCATCCTGTATTTAAAGGCAAAGCATTTTTGAGATTGGATTATTTATGACATTATGCCATGCTGAAAAAAAAAATTTGTTTTGACTGATTTGAGATTACATTGTATTTCTCTGCACTTGTACTATTTGTTTTGTTTTAATCTAGACAGCAGTGAGATAGATGCTTGTTGGAAATGTCTTATTATGTCAAAGATTTGTTTAAGACTATCAAGATAGTCAGTAAAACAATTATAATGTACGTGAAGTGTAATTACTACAGTGCAACACGCATTCGTCGAACACACGTGGCTAAAATTAGATGATTATGGTTCAGATGCAATAAAGTTTTTTCGCCCATTCCATTTCCATAATGTACAATTCTTTCTCCACTTTGGTTTTAATCATTCTGGTTATCTCCATTGTTAAAATGTCGTCGCTCGTATTCCTTGAACAAATTAATGTTCTTGTCTCACAGAGTTCGACGAATTTGTGTTACACTGTATTTCATTTCATTATTCCTGGCCATGAAAGTGGCTGGTGTGTGTACATGTATACTAACATAACTAGGAGTCCAGTACCACGCGACATGCACATCTAGTGCTCTGAATGCTAAGTGTCCTTTCATGGTGCTGAATGAATGAATCAGTTTCTTACTTTGAAGAAAACAGAAAATCACTTCGTATCAGTCCTTCGTTTTGTTCGTGTTCTTTTCTGACAAATGCAGAGTAAGGGTTAATAATGAGTCAATGTGTTGGAAATATTTTTTTTTCTTTTTTGGGGGGTCACCGTCCGATATCTCCTCCGCTACTGTTTAGCTCAGAGAAAATTTCAAAGACTGCCACACAATTCGCAATTCACGTCTTACATGTTTTCCTTTTTGACCTGATCTATGTTCATGTATTCTTAAAGCTACCACATCTCAAATGTCTCAGGTGGGAGGACAAACAAAAATCAGTGTTGCACAACATTTTTTTATTCACTATTCTTGAAGCTTATATTTACATTCGTCGTGTTACAAAGACCTTCATAAACTCATTGACAGACCTCCACTATTTCCTTAAGAAATTCCCCACTCTTCTAGGCACAGCATCTGTATCAGACATACAGAATGAATTTGCAACATACCAATGCACAGACATCAGCAACATCTCCACAGACAGACTTGACACAACATGGTTTGAAATAGGACAATTGAAAGAAAACAATCAGCCTATCTTCAACCACCTGCCCGGGATCATGCTTTCTCTGCTGACGATTCCTCATTCCTCTGCCCACTGTGAGAGGAGTTTCTCTGTGGTGAGGAAAAAGAAAACGGACTTCAGGGGGAAAATGTCCAGAGATACCATGGAGGCTCTTGTTGTGGCCAAATCGAGGCCAGGAGATGCTCTTCACAAGAGTTACAGCGAGAGTGAACTAAAAGAGCTGAAGAGTGCCTATTACAGGTCTCTTCAGTAGCCTTCTTCACCCAGAGACACATTGTAAATAGTTTGTACATATTCATGTAAGTAGATGTTTTCCTTCATAAAGTCTGTTCATTTTCGGGTTTTTTTGTACTTTACAATTTACGTCTGTTTCCCTCTACTGACTAACTTTTGTCCGCGACCCTGTTCCTGAAGTTTTTTTTGGGGGGTAGGCATGCCTGCGGATGTTGAATCTCCATGCGTTACTGACAGGAAAAACAAATAGAAAAATGAACGGTAGAAAAAGGGAACAGATGAAGTTTGCCCGTGCCTCTGGTCATGAGACAGGTGAAGAATGTAACTGTACAAGATTTCAATGCTTTGTTTGTAGTTTGTAGCCACTTCTGCCGAAGAAAGGCGGTGTCTGATCACTAGATTCAATGACCTTTGGAGCAAGGATGCTCGAGACGCTTTTTTATCAACCATGATCATTGTGAAATGTGTCGCTAGAAGACGACCTAGGGCAGATCAGACTGAAGACAGGTCCAAGCCCAAAGACAAGTCATGCAGCTACATAACCAAAGTCCAGCGAGATGATGAAGTCGCGCAGATACCTGTCTGTCTGAAGGGATTCCTTGCCATATCTGGTATTGGGCACAAAAGAGTAAGGACGATCCAGGCAGCTTTGAAGGAGACAGGTAATAAAATTTTGCTTTCTAGGTCTAGTTGTCTAGTATGTACTGACTTTGTTCTCTGACAGAAAATCTTGTTGTGACAAAGTTTCTTACCGTGTATATGAGTGAATAAATCTAGATCTAGAATCTCGGTGTTCACATTTCTGCCTTGTCGGTTTTTTTTTCCACTAGATCTAGACTCTAGATCTATCCTTTTTTGTCAAAATGAAAATGATCACTGTGACTTAATGACTAGACGACGTTTTTCAATTTATGGAATTACATCCAGTATTGTATACTAATAATACTATAGTTTTAGTTTATTGTTTATATTTTGAATTGTTACTAAAACAGAAGTAAAGTTCTTAATGTCTACCTAGTAATTGATCTAATGTAGTAGTAAAGTTTTAGTAGCGATACTCAAGGCCTATCGGTTGCGTAGCCACCACACACACGATTTATTCCACTACTAGATCTAGATCGAATAAATAAGAAAAATAAGTACGAATAGTAATGATTATTGTACTAATTATTGTAATAGCTTTTGTTACTACATAATATAGTATAATTATTTAATTTTTTTGTGTGAGCCCCTACTCAGAAACTAATTTTTTGTGTATGTTTCTGTACTCTTCACCAGGCTTTCCACCACAAGACAAACGAGGGAAGCATGAGAACCACACCAGGAAGCTCACTGATGAGCAACGAAATCTTGTTGTGGAGCACATTCAGTCATTCAAGGGACGGACGTCCCACTATGCCAGGAAGAAGAACCAACGTCTCTACCTGCCAGACTCATTAAACATCACCAAAATGTACCACCTTTACAGAGAACTTCATCCAGGAGAATCTCTGTCATACGAATCGTATCGTACAATTTTCAACGAGAAGTTCAACATTTCATTCGGATACCCTCGGGCGGATACCTGTTCAGTATGTGACGAGTTCCATGCAAAACTCGGAAGTATTGATGCGCAGCTACAAACAGGTACTGGCGACAGGATGGCGTTGGAGGCAGAGAAGCAAAAGTTAACTCTGGAAAGGGAGGTCCACCACCGCAAAGCTGAGACCTTCTATGAGAGGAAGCGTCTAGCTAAGGACAGAGCTAAACAGGACGATTCGTCTCTGGCTCTGGCCTTTGACTTCCAGAAGGAGCTACCTGTCCCCGACAAAACTACAAATGAAATTTTCTACAGGCGTCAGCTGTCTCTGCATTCATTTAATGTTCACGAGCTGGCAGGGGACAATGTGTTCATGTACGCTTACGATGAAACAGTGGCCAAGCGTGGATCGGATGATGTGGCGTCGATGCTGAAACACCACATTGACTACTATGTGCCGGATGTTGTCACAAATCTTGAACTGTTCTGTGATGGATGTACAGGCCAAAATAAAAACTGGACTGTGCTGCGTTTTCTTTATGCCCAAGTACATTACTGGAAACGGTTTGACCGTATCAAGGTCACTTTCCCTATACGTGGCCACTCGTGGAGTGCGACCGCGACCTGAGTTTCGTCAACAAAACCTTTTGAGAGACATTTTATCTCCACCGGCTGGCCGGTCTATGACTTCTACAACGTCAGGAGACGCCAGTGGCGAAACATTCCCTCAGGTCCTGATGACACCAACTACAAACAATACCTGGACTTGTATAATGCCATTGTTCCCCCTCCCACAACCTCCCCCTACCCCAAAAAAAGTTCCTCAAAAAGTTCTGTCCACAGAGTCCAAGTCCCCAAAATATGTGCCAGGAGAGAAGTATAGGGAGTTTGCGGAGGGAAAGGAACGAGAGGAAAGGGAAAAGAAAGCGGCAGTAGAGGACAGGAAGAGAGAAAGAAGGCAGAAAAAGAGAGGCAAACAAAGAGAAAAGGGAAAAGGAAAGAGAGGCTACAAGGAAGGCTAATGCCGATAAAAAGCAAAAAGGAAAGGCTTTGAAGACGAGGAAGACTGAGGCTGTGGTGAATGAAGGAGAAAGTGATGAGGGTGACTCTGATGCAATTGACTACATGGATAGTTCAGACGAAGAATGTACAGAAGCTCTTGAGCGTATGGTGTCTGGGTATGATGAGAGTCAGTGTTTTGAATGTGGTTATGACAGCGACCTGGATGGATGGATTGGCTACGATCAGTGTGACAGGTGGTACATTGTACCAAAGAAGTTGCTCAGGGCCACAGATGGAACTGATTGTGGGCATGACTGAGGAGGAAGTGAGTGAATTCAAGTTTGTTTGGGATGTGTGTACACCATGAGTCTGAGACTCAGATTTTGATTTTGTTCAAATTGTTACATGTAGTTGTTTTTCTTGTCTTTTAATCAGATGGATTCAAATTCGCTGTTTTTATTGTTACCTCTTGTTCAATAAATAGTTTGCTGCTTTGTTCTCTGTAAATTACCATTTACAACTTTGTGCACTGAAAGCGGGGATGGCAGAGATCTGCATGGGCAGATTGGGTGTGATCGGTGTGAAAGATGGTGTGTTTGTGATGTCTACTCCGTGAGCTGATTCGAGAGTTTTTACATTTTATGTGTTTGTTCAGAGGGAGATAGATCTAGATGCTGTGGAGGGACATAGGTGCTGATGATTGAGTGCATGACGGACGAGGAGCAGGTCAATGGATGAAGGTTAGTATTGCCACTTTATAGGTGGCCGGTATAGGGGAAACAGGTGGCCGGTAGGAGGCAAATACTCAACTGGCCGGCCGGTAAGGGGCAACACTAGGTCCTTCGAAATGTGATGTCTTATTGTATAAACATAACTCAAAAGAACCAAACTGGCAGTTGCCTCTTATCGGCCAAAGGACAAGGATTGTTTTGCCACATCTTTTTACGACGAGGGTTTCAATTTGTCGTAACTATTAATTTTTTCTCTCGCAAACTTCCGGTAACAAGCCAAAATCGGCCAGTAAGGGGCGAAACGACTCTAGTTACATTTCACTGCCACCATGGTATAGAGGGCGCTTTTCTGCTTCTGCATTCCAAAAAAGCTGAACCTGAGGAGAAAACGTGTGATGACACTAGATCTAGTTCTGAAGTCGGAGCATCTCTTTAACCAGAAACTTCTTCTTCTAAAAAACTGAAAGCCTACCAGGAAGAAAAACACGTAGAAGTAAGCAGTGACATAGAAGGCTACCGGTTTGCCGACATCTCAGGAGT